>CABIKL010004038.1:0-10204 GCA_902196195.1 Aptinothrips rufus | reverse complement strand
AAAAAAAAAAAAAAAAAAAAAAAAAAATAAAAATAAATCAGTACTTAGTCACAATACATTCATTTACCCTCTAGACAAGGTCGATACAAATCGATCCAATATTCTATTATGAAGCTTTAGTTTTCCAAAAAGCCTAAGACTGAACACACCAAAGTGACAAGACTTTATAATACAAAACTATCTGGAAAAAGTGAGGCATTTCCTTAATAAACCTCCTCTTGTAAATAATTTTTCATCATGACTAGCTCTTGTAATTAGCAGGTGATAACATAGTCTTATCATTCGATAACTTGGGCTGACAGAACCACATCAAGCTAGAGGTAACAAACATGGCGTAGCATTAAACAAGAGGTAAGTTACTACTCACATTAACTTTGCTCAAAGCCACATGTGTCTTGTTGTAGAGATCAGTAGCAGAAGATCCTGTTGAAGGAGTGCTGGCACCAACACCAGATTTGCTGCTAGTCTGTGCCCCTGTGTGTCCTCCAGCATAACCCCCTCCTTTGTTGTAATCTTGAGACGCTGATAAGCCATCATAACCAGAGCCATAGCTGCTGCCATAGCTTCCAGGCTTTGGATACTGAGTAGTGTTGGAATTTGCATGGGCATTTGTTGCTGGAGCTACTTGCTGCAGAAGATAAGTTAGTTTAATTTCAGATAATGGCAATATTTAGAGGTAAAATAATAATGCCCCCCTAATCAACATTAGCAGTGAGGTTTGAAAAATGTCCCATCACAAAGTAAACAAAAATGATGCAACAAGTTTCAAAACTTACAGGATAAATAGCTGTTGGCGTGCCGTACTGATAATTAGCAGGAAGCACCGATCCACCGTAATATGCATAGGCATAGCCTGGTGGGAATCCTGCAGCATTCATCATTGGTTGCTGGTGAGCCTGAGTTGCATTCTGAAAAAGGCACAAAAATAAAAAAGATAATAACCCAATTGCATCAAATTAAAAACAGTGTGAGAGCAAAGGCAAACAAACACACTTTTACCTGCTGTGATAGAGATGATGGAACTGGTGATGCATTGTCAGTCCTAGCAAACCGACCATCAGACATTGAGTACGGCACATTAGCTAAATTAGCATCTCTACCAGTTGCTAAGGTAGTAGGAGCTTGTTGGAAACTGATGTCATAATACCCTCCAGTCTGAAAACAAAGGAGCAACTGTTAAACAGTTCTGCTAAAAATAAAAGTAATGTTATAGTAATACTTACCATGTGGGGTATCCTCAATGGCAAAAGCTGTTGCTCGTCATAGCTATACATCGGTTGTTGGAAATATTGAAGTCCGCCTTGACTCATTATGTACTGTGTACCTGGAATTATGGGTGGTACTCCAGGGGGCATATTTTGAACAACACCACTCTTAGCTGAAATTTCAATAATATAAAGTGTGTTACTAGGATGAAATGAGCTGATGAAAACAACAATTCTATTATCATTTAAAATTCAATAAATCCCAAGACATGTGTAGAAATATTCACTTACCAGAAGAATTTGTAACTTTGGTAGAAGTATTGTTGGCATTTGGGAGGGATGTTGTTCCTTGCAAACCAAGAGCCGCGTTGTTGTTGACAGAGCCAGTGACATTGGGCACAGACAGACCAGGTGCTCCAGAACTGCTACTAGTCATAGGACCGCTCAGGTTTGACGATGAGGTAGCAGTCGTGTCATACTGGAACACAATGAGATCCCTGTGCACTTTGTTCCAAGGTGTGTAACAAATATCCAGAAAGACAGGGAAAAACAGTATGTAAAACCAACAGCAATTAACAGATTTTCCACGCATTCTGGACCGTTACATAGAGTTATCTGCGACTACTTCAAAGAACAGTGACCCCCAAATCAGAATGAATTGCAGTAAGTAGCGAAGTAGTCAAAAAATTACCTGAGGCATATCCTTGGCTGCATTTAAAACAGCATTAAGCTTGTTGGAGCCTGCCGCCGCAGAGCCAGTGCCGTAGCTGTTCTGGTACGCCACACCACTGCTGGAAGTGGTATAGCCACTAGTGGAGCCAACCACAGACCCAGCAGTTGAATTACTGCCACTTCCACCATACACAGGTTGGACTCCAACATTCTGATAAGTTTGGTTAGAAACATTTGATGGGTAGCTAGCAGGATACGAGTTGGACGTGCTTGCTGACACACCAGATACCCCTTGGGAAGAATAGCTGGGAGGGTTGTAACCACCGGCTGACTGATACCCAGAAACATTTTTCTGACTGGTATAGCTTGACTGATAGTTGGAACTGGGTGCTGAGTATGAGTGAGATCCTGTTGCTCCTCCAACAGACGCACTTGCAACATTAGCACCACCACCTGATGAACTTGAATCATTTTTCACCAGGCTGTCTAGAGCAGACGGCACCACCACTCCGACTCCAGGTCCTCGTGACTGATTGAAATTGCTTTGCTTGAGATCATTCGATTGCGACTGAGAAGTAGATTGGGATTGAGGCTGGGACTGTAACAATGTTTCCTGCAGGGAACACCAAAGATTCCGTTCAGATAATGTCAAATACTTTAAAACAAAACATCAGCCAGTGAAGACACAGTTGTGTTTTACCTTTAATGTCTGAGTTAGAGCAGCAGCTTTCTGGCCAGCAGCAGTGAAAGGATCCATATCCATGCTTGATTGAGGAGCTGATGGCGCACCGTCCAAACCAACTCCACTTACGCCACTGGAATACTTCGACATCGGCGACTGCTGATTTTGAGAGGACTGTGTTGACTGCGGTGATGACTGTGGATCTGTTGAGTTAGTATCAAATGCTTCACTCCCAAAATCTAGGGCACCAAACTGAACATCCAAGAGACCCATACTGGATACACTATCCCCTGGCATTTCAACTGCACTCTGAGGAATCTAAAAATGACAACAAAAATACAGAAGTAAATAAGAATAGTCATCGATTAAAAATGTCAAATGTTAGTAAAGTAAGCCTCAAAAGAAGGTACACTTGGAAAAGGCCACTATTTAACAAGATTAAGATGCCCTCACAATCACTTACCTTGGAAGGAGGAGGAACTCTTGGTCTCTGAGTCTTCGTCCTTGAAGGAAGAGCTTGAGTGCTAGTTGCTTGAGTTGCGCCATCCTGATGTGACCCGTACACAGTACTGAATGATGTGGCCGTAGCTGTATATGAGGCAGGTTGATTTGGACCAGTCTGATAGGTACTGAAGTTAGTGTTAGAAGAGGGTGGAGTGTAGCTGTTGTCAACTGCACTCACAGATGCACTAACGGCCGAATAGGAGCTTGGGTAGCTTGTTGAAACGGGAGCACTGGCTGCATTGGCAGCACTTGCAGCGTAACTATTGTACGTGATGCCAGAAGGGGGCGCGGACGGAGGGATGCCACGAGTTGCAGTCTTGGTTTCAGTGGAATTGGTCAGAGGAGGGAGGGAATTTAGCCCACCCATAGCCCCCGACAGCGCATTGTTGTCTGGCAACTGCCTCAGGTACTGTGTTTGCGCCGCTGAGAGGGTCCCACCAGCAGCCGAAGTCTGTAAAACAATTCCAGTGTGAAAGTCTCAAATCTAGAAGAAAACACCCACTGTGATAAAGTACGTTTTAATAGGCAGAATCACACAATAATGAAAGTCAACGCTACCTGTGCATAATTGAGATTGGTAGAATTGACAGCAGATGGAGTAGCCAAGGAGGACTCTGTACTGCTGTTGTTAACAGTAAGACTTGCAAGCGAGTCATTAGCTGTTGCATCTCCACTAGCATTACTAGGAGTGAAGACCTTAGTGTCAGATAATGATCCAGTATATTCTTCATTGTCCCAATCTTCAGGGGATGGGAAGTTATCTACACAGCAGAGAGAAACACATTAAACATAAGTATAGTAATAATCCAGGGGAAGTTCACATCAGTAGACTATGATAATTACTTGTTTTGTTGCCAGTCCCATCTTCATCAGGATTCCAAGATGTTGCTCTTGGGAAAGGAGCCCCTCCTCCTCGGTTAGAGTAAGACCTAGGCCCAGTCCTGCTGCCTCCTCTGCCACCTCCGCGACCGGCTCCATTACTCATGCGACCTCCACGATTACCACCTCCAGCTCCACGGCGGAATGAATCACGTTGCTCTCTGTCTCCTCCAGAAGCTGATCCTGAGGCAGCTCCACCAACTCCAGTGCCACGGCTTTCATCCAAGTTCCGTTCATTTTCTTTGTTCTCCCTACCCCTCCCTGCAGATATACAAACAACTGCTAAGAGAAATCCACAAAGGTCTAAGTAGCACATATATGAAACTAGTGCTGTTAACTTACAGCCACGATTGTCCTGTGAACCACGGCCACGCATCCTGGGAGGCCCACCACCACTGGCACCGCCCCTCTGGCTTCTTGGACGCTGCTGAGAATCAGCTGGACCAGGTGGTTTGGTGGGAGTCTCATCCTCCCAGTTTTCACTATCAACATCAGTGCTGCTGATGCCACGAGAAGCGCTAGCATCTGGCTTCAAATTAGTGCTGGGCTGACGGTTTTTCTTCTTCTTAACAGATGTCTCCCACTCTCCCTAAGAGTGGTCAGATTAGATCACAAACCTAACAAACTCAAGGGCAAACACTAGGAGGGGACTAACAATGGGACACTTACAGATATTTGACCCTCAATGAGCATGTTGACTGCTCTGTTGGCATCATTATCACAATCATGTAGAGCTGTGCACACTTCCATTTCAGATTTGTGTGTGGCATCCATTACCTGTCACATTTAATAAAATTACTAAGAAAAAAGAAGAAAAAAAGAAGAAAAAGCCGGAAAAAAAATCACAACTGATGGGATAGAGAGCTTAGGAATGTAAAGCACCAACCTGTTTTATTTTTTCCTTCAGTAAAGGATCTTCACATTTTCCATCTATGATTTGTGCAATTCGCATCTGTTCAGGAGTAGGCTAAAAAAGAAAAGCACCAAAATTGCATTGAGATTACTGGTGTTAGATTAAAAAACAAATCATAACGAATCAATATCAATCTTTCTACCTGCGCCTTCAGGTTCTCGGTTGTCTTAGCAGGTTCTGTCTTGGTATCTGATTTTTGTGTTTTGGTGGCAGTAGCAGCATGATCCCCCTTCCCGCTTTTAGAGCCACGGGAAGCGGCTCGACCAACTGAGCTCATCCCTAACACTATTTACACCTACTATTTACAATCGATTCTGCAACAGAAAAAAGTGTCCACCATTTCTTGAGAAAATATTGAATCGCAAAAAGAAAAAAGGTTAAATAGTAGACAGAGCATTTATAAAACGAGAAAAATTTAAGTGGATCTGCCTACAATGAGCAGCACAACTTTCTGCAGCAGATAAGTTGCATCAATACTTGTGGAATACAACAAAACTCTGTACTCAAACATGTGAAAAATCTATAAGAGAGGAACACAAGCCTAGGAGATTGCACAAAATTCAAGTTTTGATGATCACTAGAAAATAATAACAACCCAAACAGGAACTGAAGGGGCTATGACAAAGTAAACAATCATCACACTATCATGTTTTGTGGTGGTATAACATAAAGACGAGTCGAGTGAAAGCACGAACAATCGTGGCCTCGCACAAATATAAACAAGGCCCACGCAAAAAGCGCCCGGATTAAAAAATGTAAACTTAAATACAAGTGCCGAGGAGCTCATTAGCTTCACGCGGCAAGTAGACTAGGACGTTCACAAAGAAAGAAAGGTGTGTTGACGAACGCCGGTTCATAATCAATTCAAAAATCCTATTAAACACGAAAGGTCGAAGCGACGAAATCGATAACAGAGTGTTCAAGAAAGTGAAAACAACAACTTTCGGACAGTAACAAAAGAGAATTAACAAAAAAAAAAATATTCGACAGAAGTTAAGACTTCGGCCATGGGCGGCGGGATTTCGAGTAAGATGAAAGCTCAAACCAAGGTCGACACATACATGTTTGCACTTCAGGAGAATACGCCAATCAATGGTTAAGCCAAAGCTCAGGACCCTCGTTTAAACGTCGGAGCATTTATTTCGAAATAGCCTATCGAGTCAGCCATGTGGGGAGGACGCCATTTCAGAGCCTTCTTTTAGGCTTATAGTTGACAACCATCCAGGTACCAATAATTTTTTCGATTTCACTGCTGAAATTAAGCATGTTTTCTGGTCTACGCACAAGTTAGATGGATAGTGGACTAACTGTAGCACACTTCGAAAACTAACAAATTCTCAAATAACACGTATTTACAGTCAATTTTAAAGGGAATAAGCCGTACCTGCAAAATGCGCTCAAATAGAAGCTAAGTCACGTGACACAAGAGCAACTATCACGGCCTCGTTGAGCACCTTGTTGCTTCCTTCTTGTGGTGAAAACTCAACACCGGTCCATTCTATATATTAATACTTATCTTCGTATTCTCTTTAATCACGGAAATTATCCACGTTGCACACTGAACTGAAACCTGAGCTAAGTCTCGACTCATATTAAACTAAAAACCAAAAGACCTCGGTTAATAACACGATCACGGTCTCGTTTATTCTTCAATAAAGTCTAGGAAAGGGTAAAAGAAAGGAAGAATAAAGGGGTGGGTGAGAGTGGGTGAGAGGCAGTGAGAGGTGAGGTGAGGTGTGAGACGGGAACAGTGGCAGTGAATGGAAGGAAAGGAGTGTCAGTGTCAAACATTCAATGTTGATCGAGCCAGTGATTTTCATGTAACCAATTTTGAGTGATTTTAGCTCTCCGTTATGGGAGATTCCATCGAGGCTGTGCCCGATGGCACGCCCGAACCAGAGGCAGTTGCAGTTGTTGATTTTCAAGATTTCTGTAACTATATCCGTAAGGTTGTTACGGTCTTCTTGCCGAATGCCGATGCAGTGCCTCCTGCATTAAATGCCGCCTTACAAGACCGAAACAATCAGGATTGTATCAGGAAGTTTATCAGTGACCAGCAGGTACCTGTCCTCTTCATTCAGCGGACATCTACTAAAGGTAAGAAATGTTAACATTGAAGTGACGTTGAGGTTAGACACATCATCCTCTATCTTTATCTTGTCTCATTTGCACCACTTTCTTCTTTTTATAAGTGTCATTAACTGGCTTCCAGTGGTTAACTTCAAACGCTTGATTCTCGTTTCTGTTGTAGAAGTTATCCATTTACGTTACATTTGAAAAATAGTACAAGTATTGACAGGTGTTCACTTAGTACAAGGTTTCTGTGCATTGGTGACTCTCCCTTTTCTAGATAATTGTTATTTTGGCCTCATTTAAGTTTTTTAATTCTCAGTTTTGTCTATTCAGGTTAAGTAATTCACTGATGTGTAATCTGTCACCCTGTTGCTGGCTTATTTTATAGATGTTGTTATATGAGCGTTTTGAGATGCATCAGCCATCCATATCTTATTCGTATTCTCTGAATTTCAGATGAAGATAATGAACCAACAGAGGGAGAGGAAAAGGAAGAGGCATATTATCTCTCCAACGAAGTTCAATACACAAGTCCAAAGGAAAGCAGGTAAGTTGTCTTATTGTATTTGTATTTGGAATGATAATAAAATCTGCTGCAGGCCAAGGTTAGGCGGGAGCCTTGACAAGGGCTGAGCGTGACAGGTTGAGTAAGCTAAAATATGTTGTGAGCTCAGCCTGTTACGTGAGGCAACTGTCTGGCGTACGCCTGACCTTGTATGGGAAATATCATGTGTATGGATGTAGATCATGTCAAGTTGAATGCATATAGCTCATTTTAAATAGAAATGCATAAACAACAAGAAATGCAGGTGTCAAAAGTGATAACTCACTTTGTATGCCATACTTAATATTTACTTTAATTCTTTCAGTCTCGTTTGTGTCAAAAGAGGCTTGGTTATCGAAGCCGACAAAAGTATCCACTCTCAACTTCGCCTTACAAATTTCTGTGAGGGATCCCCCTATGAAACTATCCACTCCTTTGTCAGCAAGTGGATGTCTCCTTATTTTAAGAGCTATGTAAAGGAATCTGGAAGAGCCGACAGGTATGCTTTAAATTTCATTTTCTCTTATTTTATTGAAGTGCAACGTCGCACAGAAGGATTGACACTCTACTTATAATTTATAGAGATGGTGACAAGATGGCTCCCTCTGTTGAGAAGAAAATGGCCGAGCTGGAAATGGGACTCTTGCACTTGCAGCAAAATATTGATATCCCAGAAATTTCTCTACAAATTCATCCTGTAGTGATGTCTGTTATCAAGCAGTGTGCAGATGAAGGCCGCAAACCAAGAGTTGCCGACTTTGGAGACAGAGTTGAGGATTCTACATTTCTGAACCAGTTGCAAACCGGAGTGAATAGATGGATCAAAGAAATTCAAAAGGTAATTTATAGTGGTATCTTCAATGTATTTCAAATCTTTTCATCTATTCACTAGTAGTACTGTCTGATTCAACTATTGATAGATCCTCAGTAATTCTTTTTCACTTATGATCTGCATTTCTTTTCAGGTGACAAAGTTGGATCGTGACCCATCTTCTGGAACAGCACTGCAGGAAATTAGTTTTTGGTTAAATTTGGAGAGGGCTCTGCATCGCATACAAGAGAAACGTGAGAGTTTAGAAGTGGCACTTACCTTGGATATCCTGAAGCATGGGAAGCGTTTTCATGCAACTGTTAGCTTTGACACAGACACAGGATTGAAACAAGCTCTGAGTTATGTCAATGATTATAATCCATTGATGAAAGACTTTCCCATTAATGATTTGCTCTCTGCTACCGAACTTGATCGTATCAGAGTTGCAATTCAGCAGATCTTTTCTCACTTACGTAAAATACGCAGTACTAAATATCCAATGCAGAGAGCGCTAAAACTTGTAGAAGCTATCTCTCGAGATGTCAGCTCTCAGTTGTTCAAAGTTCTGGGCACTAGGCGCCTCATGCATATTCCATTTGATGAATTTGAAAAGGTTATGTCCCTGTGTTTCAATGTGTTTGTGACTTGGGATGATGAATATGATAAGCTTCAGCAACTGCTCAGGTTAGTATGCAAGCTTCTGAATATTTTCTGAATATTTATATTTTTAATTTCATTTGACTTTAATTTGTATTTCTCGACTCAGGGATATAGTAAAGAAGAAGAGGGACGAACATTTGAAAATGGTGTGGCGTGTGAACCCTGCGCATAAGAAACTTCAAGGGCGTATGGAAAATATGCGGCAATTCAGGCATCAACATGAGCAGCTGCGCACAGTTATCATGCGTGTTCTTCGCCCGAACATCATGCTTGTTTTGTCTGGAAGGCAATCGGAGCCACCTGCAGCAATTCCTGAAGGTGGTGATGCATCTAAACCAGACCCACTTGCTATTGAAGCTGCTGATGCTAATGCCATTGAGGTTTGTTTATTTCAAAGTTGACGGTGTGTTCTCAATTTTTTCTTTTGTGTTTGTCTCACTAAGCAGATTATTTAATTTTAGGAAGTTAATTTGGCATATGAAAATGTCAAAGAAGTTGATTGTCTCGATATCAGCAGAGAAGGAATGGAAGCTTGGGATGCTGCGGTTCGACGGTATCAGGAGAGAATAGACCGCGTGGAAACTCGCATAACAGCCCACTTGAGAGATCAGCTTGGGACGGCCAAAAATGCCAACGAAATGTTCCGCATTTTCTCCCGTTTCAATGCCTTATTTGTGCGTCCACACATCCGAGGTGCTATTCGAGAGTACCAGACTCAATTGATTCAGCGAGTCAAAGATGATATTGAAGCTCTTCATGAGAAATTCAAGGTGAGTATTCATTTCCAGTTGTTGCGGTCTACCCTTAAATTCTTGACAGGAACCTTGACTCTTTTGTAATTATGTTTGTAGGTGCAATATCCACAGAGCAAAGCCTGTCGGATGAGTCAGGTTCGAGATCTTCCGCCTGTGTCAGGTTCTATCATCTGGGCTAAGCAAATCGACAGACAACTCACTGCTTATCTTCGGAGGGTAGAAGATGTATTAGGTACAAAACCGGTCAAAAGTAAAGCATCATCTATTGTAAAATCGGTTTTCTGACCGTAACTCCGTTATTTTTCATTGCATAGCATTCGCGCTTGTGCCATTCCAACGAGCCTAAAATTCTGCTTCAGACTTCTATCCAAAACGTATAATGTATTGTCAATAGCTGAACTTACATGAAAGTATCAATGTTGCAGTATTTGCCACAATATGACAGGTTCGGTCCCAGTGTGGCGATGCCAGGAAATTTTCACCGGGGGGGGGGGGGGGGGGGGGGG
>CABIKL010004037.1:0-10205 GCA_902196195.1 Aptinothrips rufus | reverse complement strand
GGGCATTCTATATCCCTAAGCCTGCCAGCATTCAACTACAGCGTGCCCAGGGCCGCGCGGCGCGGCGTGGCGCGGGGCGGGGCTGGTCCTAATTCCCTCCCAGGCCAACAGGTGTCGCTCTCCATGGATTACAGCTGGACACGTTGGGCAGGGCTGCATTGGCACGCCTGCATTACGGGTGCGACGCGATTTAGGGAAAGGGGAGGAAAAGTGGAAAGGGGGGGGGGGACACTGTGACGCACAGACGAGGCTAAGCCCCATCGAATGATATCCAACACAGCACTTTGCACTCGCGAAAATACCACTATTTTGAACTCCCTAAAGGGAGCGATCGTGGAACACGTCCAACCGCTAGGGCCCACCACAGCCGCTCCGGCCGCCATGGGCGCGGACAAAATTTCGGTAGATGTCTCTACTAGTTGCGCGTTTTACCCAGAGTCACCTGGGACTTCCCTATGGCCTCATCGGCGCCCACAGTGGCTGTGATTGCGGCCAGCCGAGTGTCGATGGCAGGTCACCCATATGCATGTGGTCCGCGACCAGTAGGCAGAGTGTAATACAAGATGACAAGCCACTGACCGAGAGCGGCAATATTACACTACATTGCACATCCAAAAATAAAGCTATTATGGATTTTATTGAATTTTTAGAACACGTGCATTCCTACGACAATGCACAATTGGTACCAGTAGTTTGGCTAATTCGCTCGAATTTGTACGTAATATTACTTGAGCGATGCCCGCTGGCACCGCTGACTTGATTGATTTCTCTGTTAGTTGTTAATTTCTCTTCAGCTTGAACTACACACCATCGGTCTTGCATGGGATGGGTGTGTTGACGACTACAGACTAATCAGTGAGAACGCCGCGAGTCTTCTTTTCTTTATGATTGACTCCCCTTTTGGCTCTTTTCCTTCGAATTTTCCCGCGATTTTCGGGAAGTGTGCGCTCTTAGTAGGCGCAAGGTCACGAGCAGCGTGCACTGTGTTGGTGGGCGGCGAGTGTTGTTTCAGACGGAACAGACGAGCAGGAAAAGGGAGAATATGGCCTGGGGGTGGAGGTGGGGGTAAAAGCTCGTTTGCGAAGCACTGCAGTCGCGCCGCACATCTGTGTTGTGACGCGAGTCCGACGAAAATAAGTAACGAGGGCCCCTGGGAGGCAGGCAGCACGCATTGCCCCCGGGGCTCGCTGCTCCGATAGACCGGCGGAAACAACGCCATCCGCCGAGCAGGCCTCGCCCAGTCCTCGCCTCCCCAGGTGCGGATCCAGCCGTGGAGGTACTGTGTGCCGAAAACTTTCTACTTACAGGGTGCCTACTATCCTTACCATTACCAAGTACGCCACCCTTCGGGCCGGGCGCAGGGAAAAGTTCTCACCGGCAGCACCCTACGCAGCAACTCAGATCTCTGTAGCAGAGTGGTTATAGCGCTCGAATCTTACGATGGAGAATAACGGTTCGAATCTGATCCATCCGATATTTTTCAACACCTTTCTTCGTCCGCCAGTCATTCAAGAGGATAAAAATCGTTCCTACATCTTTGCTCATCACTTAGCCAAGCCTGCAAAGGCGCGGACAGGTGTCTAGTGTCCGTTGTACACGGGTGAAACGAACCGCCTTGTGGCGGGGGGGTTCGAATACCGGGGAAACGTCGAATCTGGCCTCAACAGTATGAGTGCTGATCGGGAATCCCTTATGGGACCTCAATTGGCAGAACTGGTGCCGCCAGCTCGGAGGGGGAGTCGGTACGGGCGGCTCTCTTTCTGCTAAATTTTTTGCTGAATATTTAGTTACGATGTCCGTAAGATTGTGATTATTCCTGCTTTTTGTCTTAATGCAGGGTTGGTATATAACTCGAGGAAATCAGGGACTTGCCAGAGGAATTCGTTGAAAATATTATGAAAATTGGTACAAATTTCACGCATTTCACCCTCGAATATCAAGAATTTCGTTAAAACAATTTTATTTTGTTTCTACCTGTACCCATAACTTTGCGGTTACAGGTGAAGTTTGTAAAACTCAGGGAAAATCTACGTTTACGTCAGGTATTTGTCAGGGAAACGTCAGGGAACTTGAAAACCGTGGTCTTGTAACAACCCCGCGCCTGTTTCTTTCCAGGCCCCGCCCAGAGTCTTCCACTCCGGGGAAGGACCAGCTGCACAGAGCGCGTCTTGTTCTCGGTCGACCTTGGCCAGCACTGGGCGTGCGGGGGCGGACACAGAGAGGACGTCTGTCCCGGGCGGCGTCCTAACCTGCCTCGACAGGCTGCGCGGAGCGGCGCGGCGTGCACCATGACAGCCGGCGGGCAGCACGGCACAGCAGCACAGGTGAGGAGTGCACCTCATGTTAATATCAGCCTCTCACCCTCCACCCTCCTCTCATCTCACGGCCAGTGTCTGTCCAGCAGAGGTGAGCCGCAGAGCCCCAGGTAGCAGACGATGCGTGCGCTGGTGCTGCTCCTGGTGCTGACGGCGGGAAGCAGGGCTGCGTTCAGGAAGTGCTGCCCCGCGGGTCAGCAGCTGTCCATAGACCTGCACACCTGCACCCCGCTCCGCCACGGCTCCGACTACTACTCCACGGACCCCGAAGGGCACGGCACCGACAGGTATGTCTGGACAAGCACTTGACAATTACAAAAATTAAAAATTAAAAAAAGTATACAAATTTACGAGGGTGCAATTGAAAAAAATTGCTGGCAATCTTCGTAAATTTTGTATTATTTTTTTCGAATTATGAAATTACGTATCCAACAAATTTGGAAAGTTGCGAAAATAAATTTTTAGTCACGATCTTCATTTAAAAAAAAGTTACTTTGTGCCGTTCGACGACATACGTATATTGTAAATTTATGAACCATCCACCACCCGTCGACAAAAATATTGCCAACGCTGTCAGTAAACTTATACACAGAAATAGACTTTCCTCCCAATGAACGAGCATGCTCTGCCGCTGCAGGCCGCGCCGGGACGCCGATGACTGGGGCTGGATGCCGGAGGATGCCGTCATCACGGACTCCGCCAGCCTCGAGGTGGTCACGCTGGATGACCTGCGCCGCGCGGTAAGGTTGCTACTACGCCTCTGCTTCTATTTTCTGCCCAAGTTGTTTTCTTGTCAGTTTTTGAACCCGGCGAGTCCGCCGCGTGATGGAGCGGGGTCTCGTTTGGTCTCTCCCTCGGGCCTCGGGCCTCGGGCCAGGCCGGTCACCTCCGCAGGGATGGGCGGAAGGCAACGCGTCCGAGGCTACCCCGCTGATGAGCCCGGCCCTAGGCACTGCAGACAATGGTCGTATTTGTAGGACATACAATTTTCGACCGTTTACTGGCAGTTTACAAAAAATAGTGGTTTGTTTAATTTTGTTTCCGAACCGTTCTGGAAATTTACAAAAATATTTCGTAAAATCGAAATAATACAAGACATTCTCAAAATTATGATGAAAGTTCGTAAAACCGCTTTCACAGTCAGAGCATTTATAATATAACGAACTGTTTCCTACATCTCCATTACAAAATTCGAAAATAAAAATTGTAGTTTGTATGGATACGGATAGACAGGAAAATAAATTTTCTGCCCGACTTTGCGTTGTATACGACCAAAGCCTAATGGTATGAGTCGCGTGCTGGGGCGGGGGGACGGAGCTCCAGGGACGAGGCGGCCACGAGTAGAGATGTTGATGAGCCGTGCCCGCTGCAGGCCAGGGACGCGGACCGGGTCCGGGCGCCCCGCGTCGAGCACGGGGCGCCGCCGCCCTGCCAGCCCCACGACACGGAGTGGCTCTTCTGGGACGACGCCGTGCAGCTCTTCTCGAACGGCTCGCTGCTCGTCTACCAGCAGCGCGACGACCTGTTCAAGTGAGCGCCCTGAGTTTCTCTTGCAAAGTACCAAGAAACCGCTGGAAATAGTTGCACAGCGGGAATGGAAATATTCGTGTACTACTAAATGACGAGGCAGAGGGCTGTCACTGCAAAACTCGAATCGAAGGAAAAATGTTTCGAATGTTCGAAGGTTTGTGGAACCCGTCTAATCGAAGGATTTTCCCCTCCGATTGGACGTTGGGACGGCGACGCAGACGGCAAGTCGAAGGAATAATTCCTTCGAATCGACAGGTTCTATAAACCTTCGAATTTTCCTTCGAGCGTTCCTTCGATTTGAAGGTTTGAGTTTTGAAGTGGTTGCGGTTTCGATTCCCGGTGGCGGCGTGGTGTGTTTCCTTTCGCTGACTCTGCTCTGCGCAGGCCTCCTGGGGACGGCCCCGGGGACGAGGGTAGCCGCGCCTTCCTCTTCCCGCCCGGCGCCTTCTGCATGGACCGCCTGACGCTGGTGCCCGTGGTCACCCTGCCGCTGGAGAAACAGGAGCAGCAGGAGGAGAAGGAGGTGGAGGACGCCGTGCTGCAGGAGGAGGCCGAGGCCGAGCAGGCCGAGCAGGCCGAGCAGGCCGAGGCCGAGCACAACAACACGGACCTCGCGCACACCCTGCCGTGAGTACACACAAACTGCTATCTAGATGAACGAGGTACGAGGTATGATTTGATTTGTATCAAGCGAAACGTTTGGTGGTTCATATTAATTCATGAGCAGCGGAATGACATGGTCCGTCCACCTGCCCCTCCACCCCTTACACCCCACCCAATCACCCCAACTCCCTCCACCACCCTCCTTGATTACATGCAACATGTTGACGTTGGACATTATGCTGCGGACAAGGCCGGTGTTGTGCCGATGCGTGATATCACCCCGTCCCTTTCACCGCGATGGTTGATCGATACGTCGAGGTCTGCCCCCCCCCCCCCCCCCCCCCCCCCCCCGCCGCCCCCCAAACCCACCCCCCTCCCGTAGGAAGCACGCATCCGTGACGAGGTCAAGTAGATTGTATAGCTCTTCCATAAATTTAAGTTAAACAAAGAGACTGGTTATTAGAGTGTAGCAGGCAATCAATCTTCCAACAAAACGAAATAAGGGGAGTCGCAAAAATGTGGTAGAGCAAAATTCACTGTCTTGAAAGCAGTGTGAAAGGCTAGGACGCTGGGTCATAGTTAGGTAAGAAGGGTGCGCTCTCGCGGGGCCTGGCGGGGCGCAGGACGGGGCAGGGCAGGGCAGGGCTGCACGCCAACGGCCCATTATTACGGCGCAGTAAGTCAACATCCGCGACCCGACCCTCGACAACGAGATCCCCGCAGGCCTGGTGTGAGGCTAGCGAGAGCGAGCAGGCGCCGAGGGGCGGACCATTCGTCTTTTCCAGGTTAGGTACAGCGGGCCGGGAGCTGTCAGAGCAGGCTGGCCAGAGCAAGGCCTAGGGCCCGCCTAGGGCCCGCTGGGACACAAACTCAATCAGGCACATGCTGCCGACAGGCTGACACCCCTGCTTAGTGCTGAGGGGTTGCTTGCAAACTCCGTGACGGATTTAGGGGGTGGTGGGGATTGACCTAATGCCATGGCCCTGTACATGTCCCAAATACATGTTAAGGTTAGGTTCGATCTCTACGGATGGGGCAAGGGGGAGGAGGTCTGAAAGCGCGCTAGAATAAGCCACGTCCTCTATGAGCGGTCCCTATGTTCCAGCCCCGAGCCGGACACGCACCACGTGATCCTGCTGTGCCCGTGCATGGTGGACGGGGCGGGGTGCGTCCGCAAGTGCTGCCACTCGCACTCCGTGATGCTGGTGGACGCCCAGGGCGACACCTCCTGCCACCGGGACCCGCGCGCCGAGCAGCAGGAGGCCGAGGAGGTGGCCTCCGCCGCGGAGTACAACAAGCAGCGCGCCCAGCAGGCCCTGGAGTGGGGGCCCGGCCAGCACCGCCACCCCGGCAACAACGACACAGGTAGGCTGCCGCACTGGAAGGCCGGCAGGGGTTAGTGTTGCCGCTGTACTGACGCTGAGGCGGGCCCCCAGATCTCTTCCTGCTGCACGGGCTGCCGCACTGCTCCAACCCGGAGGGCCGCATGTTCCGACTCAGAGCCAGCCAGTTCTGGATCATGCCGGACGGGTCGGCCATGGTGGACGAGTTCGGCGACCTGGACAGCCCGCTGGCGGCGAGCTCGTTCTGCGGCGAGATCATGCTGGACGCGGTGACGGGGCAGCGCGCGGCCAACCTGCTGGTGTGCAGCGGCGCGCTGGTCGGCACCTCCCGAGCCCGCGTCCTGTACGGCGTGCTCGCCGCCACCGGCGCCGCCTTCTTGGCCGTCACCCTCCTGGTGCACGCCTGCCTGCCGGAGCTGCGCAGGTAGGGACCGTCGATACTCCGCGCGTTCAGAGAGTCTCGGTCGAGGAGCGCGGAGCTGACCTGATGGAGATGTGTTGCGTTGTCACTGCAGGAGCCTGCACTCGAGCAACCTGATGACGCACACGGGCTCCCTGCTGGTCGCCTACATCGCCTTGACTGTGAACCACCTGGCGGCGCCCGCGCTCTCTCACACGGCCTGCCTCGTCCTGGGTGAGTCAGCGCCCCCCGCCCCGCCCCGCCCCAACCCGCCTCGAATGGCATTGCCACATTGCCACAGAAAAACCAAAACCCAGAACTTGGGAACTCAACCCAGAAACCAAGGGTGAAAAAAATATTTTTGGTGCTGATTTTGAGATCTATTCTAAAACGTGTTTCTAAGCTTCCTGATCATTTTGCAACGGGTCTCAAAATCAACTCATAAATATATTTTTGTTACCCTTGGTTTCTGGGTTGAGTTGCCGCAGATTCTGGGTTTTGGTTTTTCTGTGTATGTATTCCTAACGAAACTGTCTCTGCTGCGCAGCGTTCGTCCTGCAGTTCTCTTTCCTTGCTGCGTTCTTCTGGCTGAACGTCATGTGCGTCGACATCTCGTGGGCCTTCAGGTGCGTTGCTTGCCTCTGGTTCATCTCTCGCTGCGGCGATGCTGTAGACTCGCTTCCAAGTGTAATGTGACCCCTGTGTGCCGCAGTGGGCTGCGCCTGCCGCAGGGTAGCGCGGCCGAGCGGGACCGCAAGAAGTTCTTCTGGTACTCGCTGTACGCGTGGGGCGGCACGGCGACCATCACCATCATCACCGTGGTCATGAACTTCCTGCCCAGCCCGGGCTCGCACATCCTCCAGCCACAGATTGGAACTGTCAACTGCTGGTTCAAAGGTATGAACAGTTCAAAACGGTATTGATGCGCTATCCTGACGTGAAGGGTCTTGACATGACGGCGTGCTTTGCAGAGACGGGCGCCGTCCTGCTCTACTTCTACGGCCCCATGGCGTTCCTGCTGATCGCCAACCTGGTCCTGTTCGTGTACACGGCGGCCCGCATCCTGGCCGTGCGCAAGGACACCGCCATCCTCCACAAGGCGGACAACGCGCGGACCCAGTCGGCCAACGAGACGCAGAGGTCTGTCGCCAAGCTCCTAGTTATCGCCATCAGCTCCGGGGTCCGCTGCAATGACTGTCCTGACTGTAGCCCCGGCTTTAGCCTCCGCAGGCTTCGGTCGCCTCGGTCCCGACAGGCGCTGGGGGACAGTGAGAGCGAGGACGAGGACGAGGAGGGGGGTGGGGGGTGGGGGGTGCCGGGGCCGGCGGGCTGCCTACCCTGCCCCTGCACCTCGCTGGCCGAGTGCAGGTGGGTGCGTGCCGGGTGCAGCTGGGGTCGACAACTCATGTGAATGTGAATAAGAAAGAAGAAGAGTACGCTGGGGTGCACGCTATTTAAAACAATTAATTTAAATTTGAATTGTATGACTAAACACGGGTTATAATTATGTGTTCGTGAAGTCATAAGGTCTAATACACTGTGGAATAATCGAGGAAATATAGTAACAGCCGCATCCATCAGAGTAACGCCCTGAGGAGTACGCAATTTGTCGACCCCTCGGATCAGTTGACTCCTACGAGGGATGCAATACCACCGCTGACCCCTCCCAGCTGGCTGCATGTTGGTCCACCTGTTCCCCGCCCCGCCTCGCTCTTCCCCGCCCCGCCCCGCCCCGCCCCGCCCCGCACTCAGTGCCGCGCGCTCTGTTGCAGGCTGGTGCTGTACGTGAAGCTCTTCTGCCTGATGGGCCTCACCTGGATGACGGAGATCATCTCCTGGGCCTCCGGTGGCCCCGACTGGTACTGGTACGCGACGGACGCCATCAACCTGCTGCGGGCCGTGTTCATCTTCATCATCTTCTGCTGCAAGCGTAAGGTACACAGCCAAGGTCAAGAGTAGCGCGAAGCAGCCCGTCATGTTGTGGGGCTCATACACTTTGCATTGAAAGGAGCTCGCGCGGGGAGTATTGCTTCAAGTTGGCGAGCGTGTGTTGCAGGTGCTGCGCCTCATCATGGACCGCCTGACCGGGGACGGCGGCAGCGTGGGCGGCGGGCGGGGCCGCGGCGGGGCGGGGCCGAGGGGGCGGCGCGGCGTGGGGACCTTCACCAGCTCGCTCACCATCCACCAGGACGCGCGCAGGTCAGTGTCCTGGCCAGCCTGGCCCACCATTAGGGGTCGTCCATAAATTACGTAAGACAAATTGGGCCCTTTATGACCCCCCCCCCCTCCTCTTTCGTAAAGCAACCTAACCTCACCATGCTTTTGGTGTAGGACCATGAGGCAGGCTTGGACCCCCTCCCCCCCTAGGAGCCTTAGGTAATTCATGGACAGCCCCTTACCCTATCTAGACGGAACGACAATTTGTTCTGAGCGAATCACCTCTCATGTCTGCAGGCTGCAGCACACGGGCTCCCAGGACAGCAACGTGACTACCGTCACCACCCCGACAGCGACTCCTGACGGCATCGTGCTGGCCATGCGATGAGAGGACGCGGTCCTGTCTCTCAATTATTCTAGTCCTTTTTTCATATCAGCGTAACACAGTCCAATAATAGTGTGGGCAGAGATGTAAAGCCTCGAAATACATGTGATATCTTTTGTTTTTATTCCATTCATCAAACTCATTTCCTCACGTCCCACATTTACTTCATCTCTGCTGTGGTAATCCCGACTCGCCCATTCACATTACCTAGCTCGGCTCTGCGCCAAGGAACAGTCATAAGTGGCGAGTGGACTTACTCCGCGCTCGACGCCAGTCTCTGCCGCGCGGTGTAGTGCTTCCCAGCGTCGATACTCCTTCTCCAGGCTGCTCCAGATGGAGAAAATCGCTGCGGTTCGCGCCTCTTCTGTTCAGCTAGAAATGTCATGTCGAAGATAGAAATTACAGTCAAATTACTCAAATTACAGTCGATTTGACGTATATCCGCGGCCATGAATGCAATCTAAGTCTTTGCTTCACGTTACCTAGCAGTTGCACACAAAGTAAGCAGCGCTTTCGTTCTCTAAATCATAACTGTATAATCGTCGCTGGAATGAAGTTTTGAGTCCTTCATCGACAACTTAACATCGGACTCCCGATCCAACTGGGGAGGCTCTCGTGAGCGACCCCTGCACCCCAAGCCCCTCCCCACCGCGCCCATCTCATGACCTCACCCCCAGTTCGCCTGCTGGGCTCGGCGCACCGCTGCTGCACGCCCCAGCCCCCGGCTCGCGGACGGGGTGGTTGTGGTGGTCGGGCACTCTGCTCTGCACCGAGCCTCGGGCGGTAGCAGCTAGCAGCTTCGAGGAGCAGAAGCAGAGCGACACCGAACAGTTGCCTCAGCCTTGGCGCCTCGAGAATGATATATGGGAACGTGCCGGCTGAAATCGCCAAGGAGATGAAATTGTATTTCTCGGAAGGCCGTGCACGCAGCGCTCGGCCGCGTCAGGTGCGCGCTGCAGACGCCGCGCTCGTCCCATGGGTGCCTGCGGGGCATCGCTTCCGGGCCACTCCGGGAATACGGCTCCGGGAGGGCGGTTCCGGGCTGCGGGTAGCATGTGCAGGGCATGTACCAACTCGTGCGACGAGGCGATTCTCTCGGAATTTCCTCGCGCTTTGCCCGTCTCGTTTTTAGCCATCCTCAGTCGTAAAACTGGAGCGTCTTCTCGTTTATCCACGAAAAACGGAGTTTAACATCTCAACCATGGGCGGCATATTATTTTTCTCGACACCGAACCGAGTACACAAAAACGAGATGGAGGTCACGAACACGTCATGCTGATGTCGTCGCAAAGTCATCACTTGTGACGTCTCTAATATGTCGAAGTACAGCCTCGAGGCGACGATATGGGCAAGGTGCCCGGTAAGAAGAAGTGAAGAAGATCGGTCGGGCGGCGTGGCGTAGCGGGGACGCAAAACAAAGCAGAAAGAGCGGCCATGACGGTTAGGATGTGTTTTGTTGCTAGCTAGCCGGT
>CABIKL010004036.1:0-10205 GCA_902196195.1 Aptinothrips rufus | reverse complement strand
GAGAGAGAGAGAGAGAGGGGGGGGGGGGAAGAAATATATATCAGTAGGGTAAGTTACTACACATACAACCACTCACTGCGTCGAAGCTCTCAGCAGCAGCGACATGGAAAGATTCTTTACCGAGTTGAATGCTAGGGGGACGCGATCGCATCAGTCGCAACGAGCGCTGGCTCGTTCACAAACTAACGCGAGACATGGCTACGTTCGAACGGGTGGCATAAGGAAGGCGGAGGGAAGTACCAGAACCGTCGGCTGGCTGCGCAGGCCAGCCAGCCCAACCAACCCAACGATGACGGGGTGCGGATGATCCAGCCTTTCCGAGAACTCTCACGGAAAAAAATTGATGGTGACTGTTCCATCGTTCCGACGATATCAATTTGTTAATTATGTCACATAAATCAACAATCACAAAATTATTTTTTGTCGACAAATGACGAAAAAAAAATCGCGAACCAAAATTTACAAAGCATTCGTCACAAAACAACTCGTTTAGCGAAGGAGGAATTATTGTATATTGTGGTAGCGCTTGGTAGAGCTTGGTGACGCCAGGTATGCGGCGCCTCATGGCAGAGCCTCATGGCAGCGCCTGGTAGCGCTTTGTGACGCCTGGTATGCGGCGCCTCATGGCAGAGCCTCATGGCAGCGCCTGGTAGCGCTTTGTGACGCCTGGTATGCGGCGCCTCATGGCAGAGCCTCATGGCAGCGCCTGGCAGGGCTTTGTGACGCCTGGTATGCGGCGCCTCATGGCAGAGCCTCATGGCAGCGCCGGCAAGAGCAGCCCAGCCCAGCCAAGTCCAGCGTCCACGAATCACAGGGATGACAATCTCGCCTTTAGCCTGGAGCTCTTCGGGAACAGACGGCTTTAATATGAGCTCGCGATGTTTTCCTGGTAAACAGTAGGGCGAGGAGGGGCGGGGCGGGGCGGGGCGGGGCGGGGCGGCTAGAACAGAGCATCGCCTTAGCAGGCCACAGCGCCCTGCCCTATCCGGCCGCTCGCTGGAGCCGAGGAAGCATTCCATTCCAGAGCAGCCCGGCCAGGGCGGCCAGCATCGCTCAGAGCTTCCCGCCCCGCCCCGCCCCGCCACCTAGACCATCGCTAGAGTCAGCACTGCATTGGCTGCCTGGTTTCAAATCCATAATCACAGCCTGAGCTGGATCTGAGGGGAGCACACGCGCCGGCAGCCAGCCTACGAGCTAGGCAACCCGCTCACGTCGGTGTCTCCCTGTTGCCTACCTCACGGGCGTCTACCCGGGAGTCACCCGGTCCCGCGGGTCCTGCCCTGCTCTCCCGGCCTCGCGAACCAAAAGGTGACAGCACGATCACCAGGGTAGGCGATGGACAGTTTAGAAGAGATTTCAAGGTCACGTGACGATGACAACTCTCGCCGCTCTCGTGCCCCCAGGACAGCGGTGGCGCCGCTCGCCGCTCGGACCGGCGCGGCGCGGCGCGGCGTCTGTCGCTCGGTGGGCGCCCTGTCCAGGCCCTGTCCAGGCCCTTGGCGCCGTGCCACAGAGGCCACGGTAATAACACACCTAATCGTTCTATTAGAGCTACGGTTTGAACCGCCGGACGGAGTGCGAGAGGGCGTCGATTCTAAAGTCGCCATTCAAGAAAAAAAAAAAAAAAAAAAAAAAAAAAAAAAAAAAAAAAAACCTTGCGGCGCAACGAAATGTGTAGATATTGCAGCGTAGACTCTTAGAAACTTTTCATACAAGGGGACGTGATCGGAAATTCAAGGAAAAACGGAAAACGAAGGGCTTAGTAGCCTGAAGTTGAACGGGGAAGTCCACGGCAGCTCAAGTTTACGTCCAGTCTTTAACTAAGAAATCTAGATTTTATATGCTTTGCAGGACGCGGGTTTAGGACGTCAAGAATCCTTCCTGACGTCGTTTTGACACTTCCTGGACTTCCCTGTTCTACAAGGCGTGGCAGCCCTCAGTTCCACTTCAACAATGACGGCAAGGCCTGCAGCCCTGGCAGGGTTGGCCTGCCTTGCGGCATTGTTGAGATTTGCACTGTTTGGATCGCACTTGACTGCGCTGACCTGGCCTACAGACATCAGTGACTGGTATGATGACCAACCCAGACGCCGTGGACTGGCTTCCTAGCACTGAGGGTGATTTGTCGCTGTCCCAGGTAAACCGTACTGGTGTTATTTATGGAAATATAGACATGTGAAGCTTCAGAAGTAATTAAAGTAAATATCCAACATGGTATGCCCATTAGGAGTCATCCCGTACCAGTAAAGAGCCAATGAGGGATGAGTCTGTTGTCACGTGACATCCGCATCTAACGGCGCTGAAATATGGTCTCAGCGCCGTAACAGCTTTCTGTGATTATCACAAGGAAGTACTATTCGTGGATTTAAATTAAAAAGAGCAAACAGAATTCGAAAGGGGAAGTTCCTTGAAAGACATGTAAACGAGATAAAGAATCTTATTCAACTGAGAATCAGTTTCTTTGTGTAAGTGTTCTGTTGCTGTTTGTGCAGCGTGCCCGGGATCAAGCCCAGGCGACCTTTGATCGTCAGTTTGCTACGCGATTAAAAAACGCCGAGCAATGGCTCCTGGAGGAACGCGCCTCGTGGCGCTCGGAGCGCAGGCTCCTGGAGAACCTGATTCGGTTCAAGGATGACGATCTGGAGGAGCATCGCCAGCGTCTTGCGGCGACCGAGGTGGGCAATGCATGATTTTAAGGGTTAGTTAAATTCAGTTTCGGGCCAGTTTGTTTACGTATGGACTTCCCTCTTCTGCTTGAGAGGTGCACGTGCATGGTAAAGTGCATGGGTGCCTTCAATGCATTTACATTTGCCAGGCATGACTCTTTTGGATCGTCACATCTCTTCATATCATAGAACTCTTTTCACTGTTCTCTTTCCACCAGAGACAGGCAAAAAGGCTATGGCAAGAACTGGAAGAATGCTGGTCGAAGCTACTCCAACGTCGCAGACTGCATGATCAAGTGGTAACAGACAACATTCGTCTCAGAGCAAAGAAGTAAGCTTTAACAATACATATTTTTGTTACTGTTGAATCTTATTACACATTTCTTTAGGCTAAAAAGAGAGGAAAATATTGTTTGGAAAAATTTGTAATTTCAGTTGTGAACTGAGAGTGCTATTAGCTCAAATGGGTAGCCAGTGCAGTGAGCAGGAGAAAACGTTCCGATTTCAATGTATGGATACGGAACTTTAAACTGGACTGGACTTGATAATGAGAGGACATAAAAAGAAAATGAGGAATCTAAGACGGCGTGTTCCTGTATACATCATTTAATTAATGTAAAATAGCAATATTAAGAAAAAAAATACGATTAGAAACACAAAATTGTTTCTATTTTTCCATAACATGCACAAAATAACAAATAATAAAATATATATTGATGTACAGTCTGAAAAATTTGAATCTGGCAAGGCTTTTCTTTTAGATACAGGGTCTAAACAAATGTTCAAAATGTGTCTCAAGCAAAAAATGTAAAACATGGAAAAACAGATAAAAATAAAGCTTTGCATACATAGACAGTGGCTAAGCAACATTGGAACAGAAGGAAATAAGAAAATATGGGAATACTATCAAACATGTTCTTTAGAGGTGACAGAGTAATGGAAAACCCTAAGGAAGACCCAACAATGAATAAGCAACAAAAATACAACCAAACTAACAAAGACATTGGTAATAATGATACTTTAATCATGGCCACAATCAACCAAATTATCCTGTGAAGATAATCCAGAATCACAAAAACAATTCTGATTGCATTCCTTGGAAATTATGAAGCAGAGGAGAGGGGATATCACAAATTACTCCAACATAGAAAAAAGAATTAAGCAAAACATGGTTTAAGAGTGATTAAACAATGCATACAAATGAGTGGCATTGAGTAAACCTGCACAATGGTGAAGAGTTAAACAGTGGGATGTACTATCTGACACCATGTCAATGCTACCTCATAAGTAAGTTGACAGTATTTTAGTCAGCAGGCAAGCAGCGGGGAGTGGAATGAAGGGAAGTTCAATGGTGCTGCTCCTCGTCGCATGTCTGCTGCCTCATTTTGTGTAGGCCATCTGGTAAGATAACTTAAAATTAGCTCTAAGGTGAGATATGTGAGCAAACATCAGGTCAACACTTCTTATGCCAGCTAACCGGGGAGGACCATATCATCACTATGCACCTTGCAGTGTACACAAAAAATATACCCTATGTGGGTATCTTGAATAGTATCAGAGCACTGGAGCAGAATGTAAGCTCTGTTCGTTGACAATCTCTGCTTTCTATGCAAAACCAAGATGACAATAAGGTCAGTAATTAGACTCATTTTTGGTTTGTGATGAACATAATTCCAATATGAGGAAAGTGACTAGAGAATTTTGAACCACTCCTATTGGTACCAAATATTTCAACAAACTGCTTGTTATTCATCATTAAGTACTACCATGCCTTGAACTCATAAGGTTAAAACTGGTAGCATGGCTTGCTAATGCCTCTGTTCTACTGGTTACGCTTGCAAATAAATTATCAACCAAAACACTTTCTTCCATTCCCTCACACTCCACTTGGTTCTGCTCAGTCACTTTGCTACTATCACATTTCATTTTATTTGAAGAGAGAGTGCCTGTTTGGTTATCACGAACTCCACTATGGAATTTCCTATCTTGTTCTGACTCATTTAACGAGCTTGATTTATTATTTGAAATATCAGCAAGGGCATCTGTTCCAACATCTACAACAAAACCTCGTTTGTCTCTTGCAAAATTCATGTCATCACATTTAGGTTTGACAATACTAACGTTGCTTGAATTACGAGCATCTTGACAGATTGTTTCATCACATTGAACTGTTTTGATTGTGGCAGTATCACATAGCACTTTCTTTTTTAGATTTGCATCACATTCATTCACTATATTACTATTTTCTCCTTCACTGATACTGTATTTTAATACAGGTTCTCCAGGATGAGATTGAAAAGAATTTGATTGCTCAGATGAGACTGTAGCATCCACTTCAGTATCAAAGCTTTTACTAGAGTCGACTAACTCGGCTATTCTCTCTGTGAATAAAGTAAACTCTGATTTGTTGTTGATTTTGATAACAGCTGCTGAGCTTGAATCTTCCTCCTCTGATGTAGGAACACAACTGTCTTTACCCTCCCAGTTTGAAAATGTTGCCTCAACAGAGGGCTTGATCTCCATAGCAGAGTTTAGTTCTCCATTCAAAGAATTTGAACGAGTGTGACTGACTAGGTCTGGCTCAGAACCTACGTAGGCCAGGTTTGAAGTTGAAGATGAGGGGGCAGCACTAGGTCTAGAGATATTTCCTTTGCCACCACTGTCTTCAGCTCTTTTGATCTCTTCATACTCATCAAGTCCTTTGTCAAGAGAGTAACTAAGACTTGCACTGCTAGCTAAGCCATCATTTACAACCTGTAGCAGAAATACAGTTTCAGTGAAACATTATTTTGTATTCTGTATGGGAACGAATAGATAAATAAGTTTCAGATCTTACATTATGAGAATGTAAAGGGCTCAAGTGTGATCCACTCCTTTTACTACTTGGGAAAAGCAACTCACTACTTCCCATAGATTTTGATGATCTGTGTCTTGCTCTTAATTGGTTAGGACTAATTATGCCATGGCTTAATCCTAAAGCTGACACAACACTTCCAACAGGACTAACATTCACAGATGAACTTAACACATCAAGTGAAGATCCAGACATAGAGCGATGGTGATTTTCCAACCTGCGGTAAAAATTAAATGAATAAAAAAAAGTGATGGAATTTCTAATAGATAGATTACTGGACAACTTACGTTGAAAACTGGTTTAGATGGAGAAGATGATAAACATTATGGAGGGTTGCTCGAAGGTCACTGGTAGGAAATCCAACCTGCCAGCGAAGTTGGGCAATATTTTTGTTCAGTAAATAAACTCCATAATGAAATTGAAGTTTATCTTTACCCCGAGCAAACAATGGGAACCTGAGATTTTAGTTAAGATTAAAACAGAATTTTAAACTTATTGTGTACGCAACAACTCAGAAACACAAACTCACTCTCTTTCCTTGTCAGGTATTTTCTCAGTGATGTGGTCAATAATTTTGCTGCGTGATCCAAAGTGAACAATTGGATAGCGAAGTGGCACTTGAAGAAATATAGACACCATTTGAACTAGATGCGCTACAAATCCTAAGGCCACAGATATTGAAACATCATCAGCATTCGACAATTCTTCTGAATTGGGGAGATGTATGCCACATATTGTGTACTTTCCATCAGTCTGAAAACAAACAAAAATATTATTTTGTAGAAACAATTTTTTTTACCAAGGCATGACTGATTCCCGTCAGTACTTTGTGAATACATACCAGAAGAACAGGATAAATGTAGCTGAGCTGACTCATAAGCTGTTTTCTTCTGAAGCTAAGCTGAGCATTTTTGAGCAGGAATGTTTCACGCATGTCAGCAAAATGGCGTCTATTCTCTCTAAAGTGTTCAATTTCCTTGTGCAAATTTTGATAGCGCTCAGTTAAATCACAGCCTGTTAAAAAATAAATGCAGAACTGTTAGAAGAGAGTCAAGAGATTTCCATTTAAGGAGATGATTTGAGATACATACTATGGTCGGCATTATTACTTGCTGCTAGGTCCCTCTGCTTTTCTAAACTTTCCAATTGCGCTAGCTTCCGTTGCTTTTCTTGTCGGAGAAGAGCAACTCGAAAACGAACTGCTTCTACTTGACAGAGTACAGCCATGGTCTCTTGCTTTTGCTGTGGTTTTGGCCTGCCTCTACTCAAGAGCTTCCGTAAGGTTGGATTACTTTCGCGAGAAATGTTGGCATCACCACTGCTCGTGCCACCAGCAAGAATTTTATCTCTTAACACATTTGACTGTATTGATAATTTTCTTATGGCTTGCTGAATATTTCTTAATCTGCCAAAAATATGTTAAAAATTAATTGAACCAGATATTATTAAGAAATGTAAGGAAACTAGAAATGGTTTATGAAACAATAAATTTTGCAGATATAAAACAAGTGAAAATTATGATAAACTGAACAAAATACACACCTAAGGAGCAGAGAAACTGAGTAACTAGGCCTTGTATCGGGTGCTGGAAGCATTACTGCGAGACTGCGATTCGCAGCAGTGGAAGGCATCTCCTTAAGACTATGTCGATCAGTGAAGTAGCCACCTTGCATGTGAAGCACTACAGTGTTTTCATTGAAATGAGACGCATTCGCATTCAAACGAGGACCTAGGTAGACCAAACCACTAAAGTAAACACCCCAGACCAAGATTACCTGGTCATTATTTTGCTGTCCTTGGTGCAACCAGAGTCTTATAACTACACCTGTACACAGAATTAAAAAAACAGTACAGTGTGTGAAGTTTATAAAATTGACAATGAAGAAATAAAAATTTTATAGCAATCGGTAGATACCAGTGGCTGAAGTATTTATCATTGAGGACAGTCCAGATACTTCTATTTCTCCCCATTTTGGATGCTGATGTTGTAAACGTTCACTTGTATAGAAAGGTGGGGACATAGTAGTTTCATGAAGAGTGAAATATAAAGAGCTACTAGGATACCATGGAACATTGTAAGCGGCTATTTGAATAACACTCCTTAGACGTTGCTGAAGGGATGAAAGACAAAAAAAAAATGGTTAAAATCATGAAAGAAAAAGTAAAAAGCAATGAAATGAGAATGAATAATCTCACTTGCTGTGTGGCAAGAGGAAGCCACTCCTTCCACCTTGGTGTGGGGGACCACTCCTTCCATTGGGACGTTGCTCTTTCAGGTATTAACGACATCACAAAGAGCTCAAAGTAAAAATCATCACCTGAAATATCACAATAAAAATAAAAAGTGCTACAAGATACAGCGTAAACAAATCCACATGCAATCTCTTTGGGAATAAAAGTAAACATTGAAGCTAAGCAAAAAGTGATAAGTACTGTTCAAGTTTCAGAATTTTTTGATTGTTCACAAAAAAAAAATAAAAAAAATAAAAAAAAAAAAATATTGTTATGAGCACCAAACTGACAGCTACGAGAAGGGCTTCATGTATCATAGTTCCAAAAACATAGGGTTATGGTATGATCGCTTCTTTGAGCAAAAGCTTTCGATCTGCGAGAGATAAAAAATATTCGCCGAGTGAGTTTGGAAATTCAATAAAATAATGATTAAGTGTTCAAAATACGTGAGAATACCTACCATTTATTAATGTTTACATGTTAGGTTAAGGGACGTTTCTGCCCCCTGAGTCATCATCTCGATATCCTCCACCTAACTTTGCTGTGTTTCCGCACTAAAACCAAGATCCCGTCATGTTAGTTAAGCACATATTTACATCGTTGGGGCCGATCGTTCTCAGTGTTCTTCGCAAGTTATGTAATATTAACAGGGCCACACTTGGTACACAGAAACTTGACACACACTAACGGCGAAAAAGTACACGTTTACTGATGTGAACTATACAGCTCTTTTAACGCATCATTCTCAGTCTCCGAAGTATTTATCGGTAAGTTTTTGTGCTCATAACGATTTCTACACTACAATCCTCACTCAACTGAAAGGAATAATAATGATGACTTAGTGGGATTCGAAATTTTGACATACTTCTTTAGTTTACGTGACTGTATGTTCTGAACGTATAGTTCGTTCACTGTATTCGTCGTTTCTCTCTCTCTCCATTGGCGCCAGGAGATTTGCCGGGTTCAACTCCAACTAATGTCGGCTGTGGTCATCTGATTGTTTCTTTTTCGTTCATCTGATCCTCTCTCAATATGTCCGAAGGAACCATTAAATTCGATTTAAAACAAATCAAGACAGAAATTCAGAGGGCAGTCATGGAATGTTCTCAAAGAGGGCTGCTCCACAGCACAAAGTGGTTAGTAGAAAACTTGATCAAGATAACCCTTCAAATTTTACTTTTGCTTTCAGACTCTATGATTTTACAATGGCATGTATAAGTGAATCAACATTCGGGGGATTCCACGCCGAGTCATCAGGACCCACAAAATCATGGACTCGGATTCAGTTACTTTTAAGTGAACTTGATGTATTCCTGCTTTGGAACAAACTACTTTTCCATTTTTTTAATTTTTTGATTTTTCTCTGAAATATTTCTAAAAATAGGTTTTATAGTCAAAAGCTTACGATGAATGTAAGAAACAATATTTCCTAACATTTTATGGCTCGTTCCATTTTTTCTCAACTCAAGTTATGTTACGTAAACCCAAAGTGACTCCTCTGACCCAATACAAATGAAATATAAGCCAAAATTTTACGCTTTCTCAATTTCCCAAAAACTGCGTCTGAGTTTTGGGTTAATTTTTTTTTTAAGACAAGCCCTTAGGGTGATTCAACATGAGCCACAAGATGGGAGGTGACAATTTTAAAATGCCTGTGTCATAAAATTTTTGATTTTTTCCAATGGACCGTTATCTTTATAAAAGTATCGATTTGTGCACTGGTTGTCACGACAAACTTCTCATGTCATTTTTTCACTATGGTATGACTTAATTGTTTGAGACACTAATTTATTGAGTGATCTAATTTACTTTTGCTCTAAAAATTATTTTTTATTTCAAAAGTTATGATTTACTCAAAACGTTTGGGATAAACGAGTGAGTTAGTCGGTTGTGGTTGCAGCTTAAGCACCAAGATGATTTTACATCTGTATTTTAAATGGCAAGTGTATCAAACTGGAAAGAGAAAATGCAGCAAAGACTAAGGTTGCAACCTTCTTCTTAGAGTTGTGTTACGTAACATCACTGTAAAAAGTAATACCTATTTTGGTGAAGTAACAACAGTTTTGAAACTTTTGGGGGTCGTTTTGAGAGCTATACCAAAATGATCAGGACACTCTAAAACGCATTTCTAGATGATCCTGCAAACAAGCTCCAAAACTTTTGAAACTGGTGTTACTTTATCCCTGTTCTGGGGAAAGTGCTCCACAAAACAGGTATTTATTTTTAGAGTGATATCAACCTGATACTTTCAAAGTTCAAAGTTTTCATCTTTGGCATCCTTTGCCATTGTCATCAAGAATTGGAAGAGTAAGTGACAAAACAAATCAAAACAAGGAGTAAGGATGGCATAGAAAAAAAAGCTCCTAACTTTGAAAATGTTAGGTTGATTTGCTTCATAACACATTCTGTGTAAAGTCAAGTAGAAAGTCCTTACTGTAATCTCTGTTGCAATT
>CABIKL010004035.1:0-10206 GCA_902196195.1 Aptinothrips rufus | reverse complement strand
AAAAAAAAAAAAAAAAAAAAAAAAAAAGACGGCCATGTCGTTTTCGAGGCTTCTGATCAGTACTGATCAGGTGCTCAGCTCACCGAGTAGGGGAGGGGGGCGCCCTCGGGCAGGTCGGGGATGTGCGCCAGTCCATCGTCGTGGCAGGGCACTTCGAACACGGCGGGCTCGTCGGCGCTGGGCGGGGCGGCTGTGGTGAAGGAGGCTCCAGCCAGCAGCAGCACCAGCGACAGCACCAGCGGCAACACCAGCTGCAACAGTGGAAACAAGTCAGCCACCCGAGGGGTTCCTCACTCGTCGGATGAGTGTACATGGGGTTACAAGATTACACGAGATTACACGAGGATTACATAGGGATTACAAAGGATTACAAAGGATTACGTTGGCTCGTGTACATGGGATTACAAGAGTGAGGAACCCCTCGCAGCCACCTCCTTACATGCTGTGTACTGTGTACTCAATATATTCGGAACAGCCGCATCGGTTTGTCCCCCACTCGGACGTTCGTATATAAGTTATTAATATTCGGCATCGTCTGCAGGTAAAGGACGGCGGCATAGCGTACACATGTCACGTGTTAGCCGTACACGGCTGCTCAAATTCGAACGTGTTAAAGAGGAATTCAGATGCGATCTTATACTGACTTGTAAACCAAGTCGGTCAGCCTATTTCGTTGTATGAATCAACTGCGATCTCAGATACGAGTCCGAAATAGTTACCTTTGGAATTTTGCTTTCTTCTGCGTGAAGAAGATTTAATTCTTAGTATATCTGTCCGAGTCATAACATTGAACTTCGTTTGCCGATCCTCTCCCTCTCCCTCCCCTCTCTCTCCCACTCCCAGTCTCTCTCCTCTCCCCCTCTCCCCTCTCCGAGGTCCGCGCCGTACCTGGGCAGGTGACCCAGTGGCATTCAGTCTAGCCTCCCGGCCAGATCCAGTCGAAATGACGCATAAGTGAGACTTTTCGTTGACATCATCTCGTGATGCTGTGAGGAGAGGGGACGGCCCGTCGCTACTCATTGCCAGCGCGTGTAGCTAGTGATGCAAGCGCGCTGATACCGCCAATCATATTTACGCGGGCTGGAAATATCCCTCGCACACGAGACTTTTTTCACTATCGCATTGATTTAACTTAGTCCAAGATGGCGGACGACCTCGAGTCGGATTCTGGCGGTGACAACAGCAGTGTCTTGGCGAGTACTGCTTGCGGTCTTCTTCTCCCACGCCTTACAGCTGTTTGTGTGGCCGCGTCCCTTCCTACTTGAATTGTCCCCCCCCCCCCCCTACAATCTCGTTCCAGCCACGCCCCCGCCCTAGCCCCACACGGCGACATTCAAGGCCAAGAGCAACATGTCCGTTGTAGACGCCTTTAAAACAAGAAAGAAAATCGGTGTAAGCGCGTTAAACCTTTTACGTTTTTCGCAAACAAGGTGTGGCATCACTGCAGTGGACTTGCAAGTGTGTCCAGTCCAAACCGAGCCGTTTGGACGACGTGCGGTGACGCGTTGCGCTGCCCCTTACGAAAGGCCCCGCCCCGCCCCGCCCAGCCCAGCCCCGCCCCGCCCCGCCACGCCACGCCACGCCCCGCCACGCCCCGCCGTTCTGTCCGGCACAGAAGACGCCCACAGCTCGCCCGCCATATCAAACGGTTCTCTGTTCTTCGTCTGTTCTTCCGGCTCTGTCGTGCGTTCAAGTCTCCCGGAGTTAGCACACGTTCCCCGACCTCCCCCAAGGTGCTCTGCGTAGAGTACCCGGTACGCCGGTGCTACCGATCCTGTGGAGAGGGGACGTGTCACTCAGCTGGCGCTGCTCGCAGTGACCCTCGTCATTCAATCGGCAGTCTGATGCTCATCAGGGAGCTGCTAATTGGAGGTGTCTTGCGAGCAGGTGTGTCTCGGGCCGGGCGGCTTCCTGGAGACTGGCGGCCGAGTGGCGTCTCGGCCTTCACCCAATTCAGATATTTCGGACTCCGCTCCACCTCGCCCCGCCCCGCCCCGCCCCGCCCCGCCCCGCCCCGGTCTCGTTTCGCTCTCCAAGCTCCTCCCGAACCTCGACACAGACCGAGAGTGACCACAAGGTGCGACGCTGCTCGACCGGCAAACAGAGCAAAATAACTCCAAGCAAAGTGCAAAACATTAAAAAAATAATAATAATAATAACATGCAACCTCAGAATCGAAACGTGTCTGTACAAACAATTTCGATTTAAATCCCTTTTAAGCGTAATCTTTGTCATCTTCTCCAGTCAAATAATTTTTAAAAAATATTATGCTTTGGGAAGAAAACAATACAATTAATAGGAAAATAAATCAATGTTTTCTCCATTCACTGCGAAATCCGGCAAAATCAAATCGTGTGTCGGCCATTTTCTGAAAACCCTGTGAGAGTAGAACATAGAATAAGCTTGTGACATCGATGTCATGAGACACAATGTTAATGACAGTCACATTTTTGAGTTGGATGTTAGAGGTATGGCTCTGAACGTATCGATGTGGTCGCTCTGGACTCGGGCCCGGCCAGTCACTGGAGATGAGCATTACGACACATGCTTCTACTGGTTTGGAGCGCTGCCCGGCCCGCCGCGCCGAGTCCCGCCCTGGTCTGCTCTGCTCGGCTCGGCTCGGCTCGGCTCGGCTCGGCTCGGCGGGCTTGATGACCAGCACGGGTTGCCTAACCTCTATCTGCTCTGGATAGAGAGTTGCTCTTGTCTCGTGACCTAGGTCATTGCTTGGGTTCTGGTGAACTGGCATGGAATCCCTCATGGCGCTGCACGCGACGCAGAGCGTGTCGAACGTACTCACGAGCTGCCTCATGTTGAAGGATGCAGCGACGTCCCGCAGGGGTCCTGGCCGGGTCCTGGCCGGGTTCGGGCTCACTAGCTGGACGCTCGGAGTCTGTGCCAATGCAGTCATTAAGTTAATCATGGGGTTGGTATGTCTGTCGGACGGGTCGATTCGCACTTTGGGAAGGACGACGGGTAGCTCCGAGAGATGAGGAGAGTACAGTGCCTCCAGAGAGTTGACCCCTGACTTGACTACCACGCGCCACGACCATTCTGAACGGGGCTCGGGCGAGGAGTATAGATCGATCACTTTTTGATTATTTTTATTTTTACGATAATGGTTTTATCAGGGTCAAATCAATGCAAACTGCTAAACTGCTCTATCCAAGCTCGAGAGACTTTCAGTGCTAAGCGTATGGGCCAGGTCAAACTTGGCGGCAGCCCAAGGGTTGGAATATTTCGGCGATGATAGTACGCTGTCTCTCAATTATCATGCAATGCTACAAAATTGCTGTGAATTTAACATTGTTACCAGTAATTGTCTATGCTCATGGCTGTGCTGCAAGGTGCAGGGCGTTGTACGTCATCTCGTTACATGGAAGTGGTGAGATGCAGGTGCAGGGTTCATGAACTCGTCCAAGGTCGCCCACACGTCATGTTACGCCACGAGCAGACGCCCGCCCCGAGCAATTAGAAGGCTCGTTAAAATGATGAGTAGGGCCTGCTGGCTGGGGTGGGAGTGATCAAAAGAAGGGGAGGGGAAGGGAGGAAACGGAAGGCACAGGTTCTCCTAAACGCTGACCGCATATCGGTCCAAGCTAGGCCATTGATCATAATGATAATCAACTGCCAAGTGTCAAGGAGGCTCCAAGTCTGACTCGCCGGGATCAATTCAGTTTATCTATTTTTTCGTTGTTTACTTCTACTACTACTCCACTCCCCCACTCTGAGTAATAGCACGACTATTGGGCTACCCTCTGAAACGCCATGGTCGCCTATTAAGTCTCGAACGAAGCGACGGAGACACAAAGCATTGCCGTTAGTGAATGGACATGTCTACATTTGCTTAATTTCGTATTTTAGAAGTTGGGACATTATGGATAACGTAAGGGGGCAGCGGATGCGTGAAAATCTCCAAAAACTGCTCCGGCAGATTACAGTGAAAATACGGGGTGGTTCTCATGGAGGAGATACATATTTGAAATTATTGTGAATTCTGAAAGTTTCAACAGACTTCAGTCAGAAACACCCTAAATATTTGTAATAGTGAAGGGGCTTAAAATCAACGCTCGCCAAGAAAGTGCTTAACTTTATACGGCAGCCCTGCACTCACCTGTGCATGTCGTATCCAGGCACCTGCTGCACGTGCACGCCGCCTTGAGGTGGGAACTGGTCTGACCCGGCCCCAGCGACTCCCCAACAGTCAGCGGGCTCCAGGCGACTCGGCTCGGCTCGGCTCGGCTGTGCTCGGCTGTGCTCGGCTCGGCTCGGCCCGGCCCGAGTCGTCTGCAGATTCAAGATGAGGTAGACCAGGTAGACACAGCCCTGCTCCGCTTCTCCCTGATGTCCCCCGCCCCTCCCCGCCTCGCCCCGCCCCGTCCCACCCCTCGAGCCCTGCCTGTTGCCTGTTGCTTCCTCTTACTAGCGAGCTGCCCTCTTCTCCGCCCTAGCGCCTGTGGATCTGCAGGGTAGGCAGCCCCGCTCTGCACCGCAGCGTGACAGGCGTGCCTACCCCCCCAGGCGCTCACACCTCGCAACGGGCGTCTTCTCGTCTTCTCCTCTCAGAGTAAGGACTATTTATTTTGTGCGGTACTGACAAGGCACTGCTTGCTGCTGTCTGTGTGTCTGTATTACGAGTGGTCCTGGCCGAGCCGGATGTTCGCTCTATCCGGACCGCCCAGGTCACCTCTGTGTTCCCAGCTGAATTTCGTATTCCGCGTTATTTATTTTTAGAGTTCCTTTAATATCCGTTCCACTCACACATCCTGTGCTGTCAAAGGATCTTCGAGTTTAAAGGATGGAGGCGGAGATTGCCGGAAGGCACGGTATCGCGTGCCGCACCAGCGCCGAAAGTCCATCGCAGGTCGGAGTATATATCCTTCCTTGGCTGTAATTGAACGCGCTCTGACTCACCGCTATTCAGGGAGTAGTAGAATACACCCTGACATTTCCCGTATACCTGGTCGAGCAGCAGCCTCGAAATTTTTCTTACGGGTCCCCGTTTCCCGGTCATCATAATGCTGCCAATAGCCGCTCCTACGTTTCCTGGGGAGACTGGCCTGGAGAGAGAGCTCCCTTAGACACGTGAGTCATGACTCATGACGTCATCTGTCAGCCGGACTGGGTTGGCACGTCAAAAAAGATGTCCTAAAATGCATATACATCAATAACTTTTTATAATTTGTAAATAAGTCAAGCTCGTAAGTAATGATATAATTTTGACGGATTGTAAATTTAATTCAATCAATATTTACTTGTGTTTCCAAACCTACGAAAATTTCATAGGCTCACCACGCAACATCTCGACATGGATAGGCAGGGTTTGCCTTTGAAACTACGAGAGTCGCTGGCTCTTAGTCACGTGACTCTGTGGCGATGCTCTCAAGATGTATGAAAATGAAAACAAGTTGACAGCTCGCCCGCCCCTGGTCTGCCCCGCCCTGCCCCGCCCCTGCCTGCCCAGCCGGCCTGGTCGGTTCGCGTCCTTGAACGGCCGTACAGTCCGCTCGCGGCGCCACTGCGCACTGTCGTCTCCAGCAGGCAGGTCCAGGGGCCAGGCCCACCCCCCGCAGTTAAGGTGGCGGGGAGCGGACTGTACCGGGAGAGTGCGTCACCGCGCTTTAGGAACAGGTTGTTATCCCGTCTCAATGTCAGTTCAAACGCATCCTCTTCTTCTTTTTCATCTTTGCGTGCACCGCGCCTAACAGCAAGAACCCTGAAGGTGCGCTCAGCGCTCATAGTCCTGGAGCGCGGTTCAGACTATTCAGAGTGTTCAGATCGCGGAGGTCAAGCACTCACGGCCACCAGCAAAGTATTTCCCTGCTCTCCGCTCTGAAAGCTAATCCATCCATCCGGACATCCAGCCATCCCCATCTAGTCTAACGCAGTTACATCAGTGTAGATCTTGTGGATGTAAAGTAGTATTTCCCGTGTGGGGGAATGTGCTATCGGTAGGGCGGTAAGGTAAACATCATAGATGAGATTCGATCAAAAGCGCCATTTATTGATGATCGTCTGCTTGCAGGCGCGGCGGCGCGGCGGTCTGTCGGCGGGATGCTCCCCTTCCCCTCGGCTCTCACCTCTTGTAGAACTGGAACAGACGGCAGTACGTACCTTCAGCAGGAGGCATGGTAAGCAAACATTCTCATGCATCAAGAAGCAAATGTTAGAAAAGAAATTTTAAACAGTGCTTTTTCTCCTTTCGTGAGCTGTTATGCATCGTGAGATAATCTGTTCCCTCGATGCTAAACATTAGATTGAGACTCCAAAATGACGGATGAGCAGATCTGCGTTCTTTTGTTGCTAACTGTATTCTTGCCTATCGTACTTTAAATGCTTAACACTGCGGTCTGGAATCCCAACGCCCTTCTGCTCTGATTCTTCTCTCCTTCGTAAACACTGTCAGTGTCAGTTCTAGACCTTGAGCTGGGCTGGGACTCTGACATGGCGGGCGGTCTTTTGTCTTCTGCTGCCTGCCTGTACTCACGCTGCGGAAGGGCTGGGGGGCTGCGACGCTGGCTGAGCGCTGGGCCTCCACGACGGGGAGCTCGGGGGCCACGGGCAGGTGTGCTCCGGAGGCCCTGAAGCCGTTCTCGTCGGCCACCCAGGTGACGGTGTACCGCTTGCCGTCCGGCCCGGGGTACGAGTACGACCCGCGCTTGGCCACGGCCGGGCCCTCTGCCAGGCCCTCGGAGCCAGCGCCAGCGCCAGCGGCAGTCAGCGACCCCTCCTCGCTGGCCGAGATGCCGTTCTCAGTCTCGTACCTGCGTGTGTATGGACATATTAGCTCGCTCTCCCGATGCCGATTAAAATGCCTCGCAGCACAATGAAAGTGCTTCGCAAGCTGCGAAACAATCTTGCGAAAAGGAAATGTTGGTAAACGCGAGGAAACTCACTTTACATTTCAATGCACAATGTCTCAGAATTTCGTCGTGTGGTGCGAAACTGCGCGGCCGTCACAAGCGTGATTTATCAGTGTACTCACTGGGTGCGGTAGGGGCCGGCGGGGTCGACCTCCTGGACCTGCTTGAGGATGCGCCACTGGGGGCCGCTGAAGGCGGGGGCGTAGGAGGAGCGTTGGCCGGCCACCTGCAACACGCAGAGCAGGATGAGCTGCCGGCCTCCCGGGCGGAGAGCAGAGCGTGCTTACACGCACAATGTTCGCATCTGCACAGGTCCTTAACGAGGGATCCGTCAATTCCTGTAACCACTTGACCCGCTGATATCCAAAAATTACTCCGCATTGTCGAAAAAAAAAATGAACCCGCGTTTATCAACTAAGACCGCGAATAGTCCCATAATCATTTACGATACTCATGTATGTTCACGAAAACCTATATAGTTATTGTACACAATGTTCCGAAGTGACGGAATTCCCGTTCCCCTCACTCACCTGGCTGTACGCTGGCTGCGCCTGCTGGTAGATCACCTGCTTCTCATAGTGGGCCGGGGCCTGGTAGTAGGAGGCGGGCTGTGAGTAGTGCTGCTGCGTGGAGTAGACAGCAGGCTGCGAGTAGTGCTGCTGCGTGGAGTAGACACTCGAGTAGGCAGCGGGCTGCGAGTAGTGCTGCTGCGTGGAGTAGGCAGCGGGCTGCGAGTAGTGCTGCTGGGTGGAGTAGGCAGCAGGCTGCGAGTAGTGCTGCTGGGTGGAGTAGGCAGCGGGCTGCGAGTAGTACTGCTGGGTGGAGTAGGCAGTGGGCTGCGAGTAGTGCTGCTGGGTGGAGTAGACAGCAGGCTGCGAGTAGTACTTCTGGGTGGAGTAGGCAGAGGGCTGCGAGTAGTACTTCTGGGTGGAGTAGGCAGAGGGCTGCGAGTAGTGCTGCTGGGTGGAGTAGACAGCGGGCTGCGAGTAGTGCTGCTGGGTGGAGTAGGCAGCGGGCTGCGAGTAGGATACGCTCACAGGCCTGTTCCCGGTGGTGGTGGTGAAGTGGAACACATCGTCGTGGTAATCGCCCTTAGCGGTGGCGATCACTGCTAGCAGGACAACAACCTAAAACATCAATTTAATTAGAATTTTTACCGATTTTTACACAATTAGATGGCCCCTGGACCACTATCAATCCTGAAAGTATAGCGAAATATTGTGAACAAAAATTCAGCTGAAATCCTAAATTCTAAGCCAAGGATAGCACTTACGAGGAGCTTCATGATCTCGGCTGGTCGAGAGCGGGGTAGACTGTGCCGAGGATCGCTCCCCGCTCCTATTTATAAGGTGGTTTTCAGTGGATCCGGGGATAAGAAGCGGATCAAATGCAAAACGAATAGTGTAACGTCTGGCCCCGCCCCCGACAAGTGACCACTTTGGGTCAAACGGCTGAAAGGTGAAGTCCGCACTGCCGCTACGTATTGGGCACCTTCACGGCCACGGCCACATGCTCAGCTCATCCCAGCCACCCACGCAGGGCCGCCACTTAACGCTAATGCCATACCGCGATACCCCACGCTCGAGAGACTTTCAGTGATAACTGATTCACGAAGGGATGACTTGTAGCTGGTGACCTGTTACTTGCTCGATCTGAGCCGTAGTCTAGCCCGACCGAGCGCCTGCAGGACCGTGGTACCGGCCCGCATTGCAGGACAGTCGAATAGGTTGCCTAAGGCGGCAGGCGTTACATGGATACGACGCGCTTGACCAGCGAGGCTTGTGGTGTAAAAGTCTTAGGGCATCCAAAGGGCCATTCTTTATCATTTTAAGAAAAATCTGAAAATTTCAAAATAAACAACAGAAAGATATTTTTTCTTTTTTTTTAATTCATACCAGATTTAAATATACATATCACCAATAATATAAAACAATGATTTAAATTAATATCGTATAAGTATTATAACTATATAACACTGTTAAAAAATAATTATTGTGATTTTCATACCAACAAAAGACTGATCCCCCTATTCATAATAAATTTCTAAAATTGAAAAGTGTACTTTCAGTTTGATTCAGCAAATATTCCGATTTCTTAGTTCTAAGCGTTTACAAGACTTTTATCAGTTCATGACATTCCTCTAGAAACATAAAAAAAACACATTAAAAAAACACATAAAGAAAACAACGAAGCTGTAGGCAGGTGACACAAATAGACACTTGCGAGCTCTGTAAGTTGACATCGCAGTGCTTCAGAACTGATGAAGGAGCGCGGAGTTCCTGCGGCTGCAGGCGGCGTGCGTGGCGGCGATGGCGTCCGCCAGGATGGAGTGCTCGTCCTGGAATTCGGCCCAGTCGGTGGAGGCGGCCACCTCCTCCCAGTTGTCGGCTATCACCTCGGTCGCCCTGCGGCGCAGGGCTCCGCTGATGAAGGGCTTGACGGCGGCGAGCCTGAGGATGTTGAGCGCGGTGTTCCGTCCCATCTGCAGCAGGCTGGCCTCGCAGTCCTCCGTCAGCCCTTCCACCTGGTAGCGGTCCGCCAGCTCCAGCAGGTCCACGTCCCAGCAGCCGCGATCCGCGATCGCACCCGTGTACAGGAACTCGAGGAACTTGTCCAGCAGCTCCCTGGAGACGCCCTCGATGTTGACGCGGCCCTCCCTGGCCTCCTGGAAGTCGCCGGCGAACATCCGGAGGAAGACGGGGCTGCGGGCGGCCAGCACCGCCTTGTGGGCCTTCACCTCGTGACCCTCCACCACCAGCACCGCGTCCGAGAAGGTGCCCGTCTCGCGCAGCGCCGCCCAGTCCCTCGTCAACGACTCGGCCGCGGGCGTGGGCGGGGGGCGCGGCGCGAACACCCGCACCTCCACGTACAGCTCCCTGACCCTCGAGATGGGGTTCAGCTTGGCCAGGCAGCCGTCCTTCGTCAATGACGTGGTCTGCAGGTGTTTCGGCGTCGGCCACGAGGAGTGGTCCAGGCCGTTGAAGGAGCTGTCCCGGTCGCGGCGCCGCACGCACGAGGTGACCGCCTCCACCCTCAGGTGCGGGATGGACGTCACCAGGTCCGTGATGACGATCTGCAACATGATATTACGTTGCTGAAGAAGAGCTCGTCCTTCGGGAACAGACAGCCCGGGAAACAAGGGAGGGAGAAGGACAGAAAATGACAGAAATTTAAGGGGATGCCACAGGCCACAGCCGGTGTAGATACAAGATGACTGCGAGCGAAGCAAGATATTTGCCGTGGCTTTTAATTATTTTGTTTTCGAGATGAGCTTAGTGGGTTTGAGGCACATTGAGACAGCAACGTTTTAAACTTTGTAATATGCTTTCCTTAACTTTGAAAA
>CABIKL010004034.1:0-10207 GCA_902196195.1 Aptinothrips rufus | reverse complement strand
GGGGCGGGGCGGGGCGGGGCGGGGCGGGGCGGGGCGGGGCCGGGATGGGCGAGGCCGTTGAGATTGCAGGCAGCGCTCTCAAGCTGCCCCGAGCAGCAAATTGCACAGAATCAACCAAATCCGCACCCCAGAAATAATTACTCGAATTAGCCTATAAAAAAGATGCGTCGACTGGGTGAATCCTGTAACAGTCTGTAACTGTAACAAGAAGATCTCCTTTCTAAAGTCTGCAAGGCAGAAAACAGAGTTGAACGCTTTCCTCCGACTATCATGGCGACCTTCCACGTATTAATATTCAATTCAGATATGAACAGTGGCCTCACAGCACCGTACTATTCCATTCAGGCATTACACTGGCCTCCTAGCACCGTACCATTCGATTCAAATACGAACAGTGTCGACATATCACCGAACTATTCGATTTAGGCATTACACTTTTCTCCTAGCACCGCACTATTCAATTCAGGTGTGAACAGTGTGCTCATAGCGCCTTACTGTTCAATTCAGATAACAACCGTGCCCTCATAGCACCGTACCATTTAATTCGGGTATGAAGAGCATGGAGTGCGTCCCCCCACCCCCTTCCTCCTCCCCTCCCAGCCCCCACGGTTAGCACATTCCCCTCAGGGACAGATGCTTCATCATCCCCTAAGACCTGCCTGGGTATCTGGAAGGACAAGAGTTGGACCGGAACCAAACTTCTTGCCCGCTGTAAGGTCCCCGGAGCCGCCCGGAGCCGCCCGGAGTCGGCCCCGCCCGCCGGAGCGACTGCTTTGGCACGGCGTCGCAGCACCTGGGAATATAGGGCGCCTTTTATCACCCGGGTCGGACCGCCCCTATCGTCCACCTGAGGCGATCGCAGCGCCACCTATGGGCCGAAACGTGCGGCGCAAGGGAAAGACTCCCCCAAATAATTTACTGCGTCAGAGGTCGTTCCGATATCCTGCTTACCACAAACTTTGGCAATACTCCACGGCCCAGGGACAACACTCACCTGGAACAGAGGGGAACACGCGATATGAACGCACGGTCCCAGGGAGACATAATACACGACTGCGATGAGGCGGCAACCGGGGGCGGGGGAGCTGGGGCGGTGGGGGTGGGGGTAGGGGCGGGGCTGGCGACGGGACATTGCATACAACGCATGGCCGACGAACAAAACAAGGTCGGAAATGAAAACGGGGCGCTCTGTCTGTGTCTCTGTAGTCCACGTGCGCGCGGGACTGCTGCTGCTGCTGGTGCCTTTGCTCCAGATGTCCCCAGGAACACCCGTCCCCATTCAAATCCGGACGAAGAGCGCGGGAAAAAGACGACAACGCATGCCTTTGACAAAACAAGCAATGTTAGTGCATCCTGGGTACAGCGCGTCGCTAGCTAGCGAGCAGCGAGGGAGGGGAGGGGAGGGGGGGGGGGGGGGGGGGGGGGGGAGGGGAGGTAAATAGTTTACTTTAGAAAAAGTTTATTGACAAATAGGAACAGCAAGGCTAAGAAGCCTCATAAATGTAGTAACAGCGCAAAAGGTAATTAAAAAGAAATAAGCAATAATTCGGTACCCGAATTACGAACAAAATAACAAAAATAGCGCTTAAATATAAAACTAGCAGAGACAGTGGAAGCACATGGCCAGCACCTTGGTGTTCCGAACGCCTAAGAATAGAGTAGGAGTGCGGCTAGATGTTAGAAATCAGGACGCCGGCGTGTTGACTTCAGATTTTGGTCAGGCATTCTGGGTTGAGTTCTTACAGTGTACACAGCAGGTGTCAGGTAATAAAAGCACTCGGCCGGCAGCGGATCACTTCTGTCATTGTCATTCAGCGTCATTTAATTACTCAGAGGAGCAGCATGATAGCAACGATACGAACGAACTGAAAGACTGATTTGAAACTAGCACGCATTCGCTGACCTCGATCTATTCCGGGACCGCACCGCACTGATGATTGTGAAATGAATAACCCACCCACATCCACTCCCCATCTAGTGATGACAGAGATTAGCAATAAATCGGCCCCCAATGCGGCACGGTGCGCGGTGCCATGTCCGCGCATCAGGCTGGTAATCAGGTCCCTCCGCCCAACACTCGATAGCTTTATAAATCACTTTGTCGGGCGACACTTCGAGATTTTTCTTAAGGCCACTCGAGTAATTGCGAGGTGGGGTGTGGCGGGGCGCGTTGGGGCGTGGCGCGGGGCAAGCGGGGCTCACAGGGAAGAGCAGTCCAACAAGCACCCACCAGAAAGCAACGGAAGCAGGAATGAACATTGGCCATCAGCCCACTGTGCGTCCCAGCCCCTCAACCCACGGCACGGCAACTAGGAGTGACTGATAACCTAATCAGGCGCCGTGCTCAGCCCACTATGTACCTCTAGCCTCGATGGCCGCGGGTCAGTTGTACTGCTCCCGGTGCTCAGCGCGGGGCGCGGTCGGGGCGCGTGGTGTCGCTTTCTGTTTTCACCGCTCCGCTGCCACATTAGCATTCCGCGCGGGCCTTTTTTTAGCTTGAGTGGCCGATTGCTGTCAGAGTCAGATATGAGAGCAGAAAAGTTGTCCAGCCCTGGCGAGCACTGTCCCCGCCCCGCCCCGCCCCGCCCCGCCCCGCCCCGCCCCGCCCCGCCCCGCCCCCGCAGCGCTGCCCTGTTCCTTATCCAGCATCGCTGTCTACGCTCCGCATTTTTTCGCCACAACGAGGACTGTCCGTGACACACGGGAGGGGAGAAATATACTAACGTTGTTGCGGCCATATCGCACTTCAGGCTTGAAAAAACATTGCGCGGAGAAAGGGATGGAAATTATTATAACATAACGCGAGAGGAACTCGGGACAGAGCGCGAGGAGCATCTGTGGCCAGCTCCTGAATGCAGTGACATTGGCAGAACTGCCACCAAAGTTATACTCCTGCCTCGGGAGACTTTCCATGCTACACATGGACTAGGTTGAAGGACGAACCCAACCTTATCACTGGAAATTGGGATGTGATAATGCGTGCGCACAGAGTGTTAATTTTTAACACATCTCTCATGTATGTTAAGGAAATCAAATGGCAGGAGTGATAATTTGTTTTTGCACGCAACGTGTGTTAATTTTTATCACTCGCGCCGTTGGTTTACAAAAAATAAATGGCGGGAGTGTTACTTTTAGCACACAATCGGTGCGATAAGTATCACATTTCAATTTCCAGTGGTACTCGTACCTTGGGAGACTTTCCATGCTACACGTGGACTAGGTTGAAGAAGTGGCCTGGATTTATACTTCTTCCTCGAGGGACTTTCCATGCCCCATGCTAAGCGTAGACTACGTAGAAGAACTGATCCAGCTATCCTCTTTGCTCGAGAGTCTTCAAACCCTCCTGCGCGCGGCACTGCCCGCTGACAAGCACTCTTTTCTGCCGTGCCCGATAGTACACGCGCCGTAGTGCTGTCATTACTCAGAGCGACGCGTTGTCAACGGCAAGGATACTGGGGGGTCGATACCAAGTTTAGTACAGTCTGCACTCGAAGTCTGCTGCGCTCTCTACGTAGAACCACGAACTTGGTTTTATCCCAGGTGTTTCTTTTTACAGTGTAGCATCATGGCAGGAGAGGAAATGAACCATTTGTTCGGAGACGTCCGAAGGAAGCGAGAGCCGAGCAGCCAGGCAAATAGGAACTAGGGCGGTCGCTCAACCACGGCGGGGTCGGGCCAAATGTTCCGGAAGACATTTCGCATCCACAGTGCTCGCTGCAACCGACAGAGTACTCAATTTAGCTCATGATTCATCGCATATTTCGTTTTGATGATCAATAAAAACGGAAAATGCGTTCGAGCCCCCCACCATATGTCACATCTGCCAAGCCGCGTCGTTCCCAAAGTTCCGGCCCAGAATGAGCTCCGCGTCTTAAGGCAGTCTCATTCGGCGCCGGACGTAAAACAGGGGCGGCTGGCCGCGGGAGCCGGGCGGGGCGGGGCCGGGCCGGGCCGGGCCGGGCCGGGCCGGGCCGGGCGGTGCGGCTCGCCGGCCGGTGAACGATCGAGGCGCAGTGTTTAGCGTCACGCACCGCAGTGAGGCCGTGAGGTGCAGTAAGTGACAGTAATTCCAGCCACGTAACGTCCCCCGTGTAACGCTAAGTAAGGTCCTCGTAACCCGTTTAACGAGGGTGCCGCTTCCAATGCTTCTGAACTGAAGCAACGCAGGGCCCCTCGACTTCTCAGAAGAAGGCTGCACCGGGCGAAAACATCTTTCGTACAAGCCAAGGTAAACAAGACAACTTATTAGACTTTTCGTTTATTTTGTGTGTGTTTTTTTTTTGTCTGTTTCAGAAAGTCACGCTTTGACAATTCGAAAATTAGTTTCCAGCGCTTAGGCTCCTACAGAAGATTTTGGTAGGTTTGGAACCTACCGGGGCCTTGGACTGAGGCCGTGAAATGGGGATTTCGTCTCCATCCGATTAAACAAGCAGGACTCCCACCCACGTCGCAGCAAAAGATGGATAGCCTTTCAAAAAAGTGCATCGACCTTCATTTGACTCGGAAATACGACACATCATGATGATGTTTGCTCTATCACTAAGCGATTTGTTCACGTCACGGGGGTACGCGGATCAATATTGAATATCGTGACATGTGGGGACGATAAAAGTGTGCGTTACTCAATTTAATTGCATTATCTCCCGCTTCCTTGATTTCTTATTCAAATCGATGGTCAGCCGTCGCGTCACGCACGTACACACGCACGGGCCGCCACAAGGTCATGATGGAGGGTAGGGCCGGGCAGAGGGGAGGGGAGGGGGTGGCGGCAAACCGCACAGACACTATCATTTAGAGGGCGATCCATTTACAAGCCAATACGAACCAACAACTACTGACGATCAAACAACCAGTCAGGTACATAACGAGGCTGCCCGTCATTTCAAAACCATCTTGCAAACCCTCGCACCGCTTTCCTGTTTTCTTTGGCAGTCGGCAAGGATCCAGTTTCCCCAAAACGGCGCTTAAGAAAGATGTGCGCAGTGGCATACTCTACCCCTGCTCACCCGCCCGCCCGCCCGCCCGCCCGCCCGCCCGCCCGCCCGCCCGCCCGCCCGCCCCACGTGAGCCGCCCCCAGCATCGATTCGCACTCCTCTACTCGCATCCATATTGCATGGGCAGGGCGGCCAGCGCGTGCCCGCCGGGAGAGTAGGCAAACCTCTCCGCATCCATAAGTATCGCCTACTCACGACCAGCACTCAGCTCCAGCCGACCCCTTTCCCGAGCCACTGCTGCCAACAACTACATGCACTGGGATGGCAAACACGGGCCTCAAATACTTGCGATCATTTGTTCAATAGTTAAAAATAATAAAATAAAAATAATAACAAAAAAACAGAAAGAAGTTCAGGAAAAAGATATTGACACCTGTAGTAATCTTTCCAATCCAAAGATGAGAAGGATGCTGCGGGTGCTCATTAAGTTTCGAGTTTAGTTTCCTATCCAACGCGCTAAGGGTCGGGTCAGGTCGCGCTGGGTCGGGTCGAGTCGAGTCGAGTCGGAGCGAGGCGCAGCGAGCTCTGGTGAAGACGGACGCCGCCAGCAGAAAGAACGCCGTCACAACGACAACACAGCAGGGCTTGTTAAGCTGGGTGTTGTTCCCTGACGGGCCAGCCGTGATAACGAATGCGGCGCTGCAAGGAGCTCGCTGCACGCTGCGCCCCGCCCCGCCCCGCTGCTTGCATATCGAGTCCGGCCAGGCACGTTTATTATTTGTGGAAACAAAACAAAGCTAGTGCAATTTTCTCTCTCATCTCTCTGCCCCGCCCTGCACTGCCCTGCCCTGCCCTGCCACGGCTCGGGCACGAAGACAAAAGCCGGAGCAAACGAGTAAGAAAGTGAAAGGGAATAAAACACATCCCCTGCCCTATTCCCTCCTAGATCCCCCCCCCCCCCCCCCCCCCCCCCCCCCCCGCTCCCCCTCATCATCCTCTCTGCCTCGGGCGGTGCGAATAATGTAGTCGAAACTTGGAGGCAGAGTCTAATGCGATTGAAAGACTGCTAATAAGTTGAGAGCGGTGCACGGTATACTTATCAGACAGTCGATACCACGCCCGGGGAACTCACCTGGAACAAGAGAAAGGCAACCATTAGTGCTATGCAAGTACTACACACGAATCATGTATGTCCCTACACTCCCGGGATAATAATAACAAAATGAAACTGCAGATAGTACTAGTCAATAGTTTACGGAAAACAACGTGCTTTTAAAGTATTGATGGGCACGTCTCACTCATTAAAAAGAGAGCACCGGCGTTTAAACTGCGTACCGACTCCTTTAAACCGGACTTCCAAAGTACGGTTAAACCCAGCAGATTGCTGAATATCAATTACAGGAACTGCAATCGAAAAACTTGTTACGGTCTTTTTGGCACTGCATACCTTGACCAATTCAACTGGCTTATCACTGTGAAAAATAATATCTATCTTCGAGAGCCCTTCTCCAGAAACAGAAGTGAAGTAACACCAGCTTGGGAACTTTTCGGGTAATTTTGAGAGCTATACCAAAATGATCAGGGCACTCTAAAACGCATTTCTACATAATCCTCCAAACGAGCACCCCAAAATTTGAAAGTGGTGTCAGTTTACCCCTGTTTTGCGCGAAGGGTTCCCCCAAACAGGTATTATTTTTTACAGTGATGGTGGAACGCCGTTAGCAAGTGGATTGCCTTTAGAGTAAGAAGCGTGGCTGAGGGGAGTCGAGACGGGACAAGTTCCAGCAATACCAAGAAACTATCAAGGGTGCGCACCATGCTGTAATTCCGGTATTAACAGGAAATTAACGTAAGTTTCGGTTGCAGATTATACACCCCTTCGCAGTCCTAGCCAGGAAGGCGCTGGCGAGGGAGAGGGCCAAGGGGCATTAACGACGCAGACTACTACTTCCGGGAGAGTCTCAGGAACTGAGAGAGAGAGAGAGAGAGAGAGAGAGAGAGAGAGAGAGAGAGAGAGAGTGGCAACTTTTGGGAACTATCTTGGTTGCCTCTCAAGTATTGCGCCGCAAGTTTCACAGTATAGTCAATATTATCAATTGCTGTTCCCGGTGACGAGAATCACACAAGCTTGACTGTCACGAAGCAACGAGCGGTACCGACTAACGTTCTCCATTCGCCTTCTCAATCAACGCCAATGCAGTCGAACTGAGTCTGGCTTGTGGCTTTCAGAAGCCCTGGGACTGGGTGTGGCCGGGCAGGGCAGGCACAGATAAATCACTTGGGCACTGTCAATACCAGGGGCAGTCGCCCACGCCAAGCTTTTGAAGTGCACTGCTGTTCGCCTTCGCCCGGGCTGCTTGGGAACCAGCTTGCTGCCCTGAGCGAGGCCCTGGCGAGGCCCTGCTACACCACCTTGGGTTCTCTATGAGTTACACTTCGAAGGAATCGAACCTTTTCTGGCAAAAAAAACCGCAAATTCAGAGGCAAGCCAACCCGAAACCAAAGGTAAAAAAAAATATTGTTGAAGGTCGTTTTGAGCTGTATTTCTTTTATTGTTTTACCTAGTGGTTGGCTGACTGGATATCGATCAAATCAACCGGATGACCTTTGACCCGGTTCAGCTACCATGTGAGGGTGGCCAGCACGCGGCCGAACAAAACAAATCCAATGCTCGGCTCGGCTCGGCTCGAGGGAATAGCAGTCTGACAAGAACGAAGCGGAGCGGCAAGCGGCCAGAGAGCGGCCAGACCAGCCACCAGGCCAGCGAGGGAAGGACAGGACAGGATAGGATAGGGGCGCCGGTCCTGCCGAGCGAAACGGGGCAGGAAAGCACACTAAATAAAAATGTCATTCGATTCCGCAAGGAGTCGAGTAGGAGAGGAGAGACGGAAGGAGGTCGGTGAGGCGCGGGGTGGGGCGCGGTATGATGTGTGCAAGCAGGACGGAGATATCCCTATCGCGGTATTATTTCACTAACGTTCCACTGAGCGGGCGAGCAACAGATTTCAACAGCGTCGTGACTTTGATGTGTCCTTCTGGTGCACGCGGGAGACCCCACAAGCACGTGTTCCCTGACGAGCGTTTCTGAAATTTAATTTAGGAAACGTCAGACGTTACGCAATATAGCGCAAAGCACTCGAGAATCATTTTAAATTGCTAGCGCTCTGAGCTCGGACAGTCAAAGTCATAGGCATTGAAAAGTTGAAAGGTCATGGTACCGGGAAGATTACGTAGATTTTGGCAGACCTCTACGTACAACGTGAAACTTGCTGCGCGATACGACTAGAAAAATCTTATCGGATTTACACAGATCCGAAGAAGTTTGGGGACGTTTTTGTCCCCTGGAAATGGTCTTTAGCTTTCCATTATCTCTTAAAATGTGTCACAGCCGAAGATAGTTACTGGCCCGCCTTACAAATCCGAGAGTAGGTCGAAATAGCCTTGAGATGACAGAAACAAATAAAATAAAATAAAATAAAATAAACGCAATTTTGGAGTTTGCAACTCTGCTGGCTGTGATCCATCGTGAAATGTGCTCTGCATTCGCATATTCGAAAGAAACGGAGGGAAAGTTTGCGAAACCATGATGCGGGACTGGGAAAGAAGCGAAGTGCGGGACAAGGAGGGGAAGGGAGAGGGGGGGGGGGGGGGGGGGGATGCGAGGACAACACCCGGGGAATATCGGAACGCAGAGAGAGGCGGTAAAAACTTCAGAAATGAACACGGGACAGAGGATGAATACTACTGCAGGGCAAGCGAAAGCACGGACGAACTCAACTAGGTTTCATTCCCGAATGTACTATCAGAACCCATAAAGGGAGGACCCACGTTGCTCTAACTTTCACAAGCACTCTCAGTATGTTACGTAGAGCTTACATCAGTACCTCACGTAGAACTCCAGTGCGTCTACAGAACACGTCGGCAGCTCTACATATTATGAACGCAGCTCTACATAATACGTAGGGCGGCTCTACGTATTACGAACAGAGCTCAGATGTTCATACCCCTTATGTAGCCATCTCTTCGTAACTCTACGTAAGGTAAGAATGGGCTTGTTTATAGTACGAAGATGTTTCTACACAGGGAGCTGAGTGTGAGATCATATCTTTTGGCAGTGACAGTACTCTCGCCTCCCTGACGACACGCCCATGTGAAGGCAAGGGTAGTCCGTACTGCCGTCTCGCCTGCTCTGCCAGGAATAAGATCTTGATCCATCTCTGTCTCCGTACAGCGCAATGAACGATCGGCCAAGTTGCTGCGGAGGCCGCACAGAGTAACGCTCGGCAACGCGTGGCGGGGAGAGGGGAAGGGGGAGGGTGGATCTCTCCTACAAAGACAAGGATCGTAATATCAGGCTGAAGACGAAGATCCATGGGTCCTGAAAATGTGTGTCAATTAACAATAATCTAGAGTCGAGGAAGTTTAAGAGGTGTTTACCCGCGACGGTCAGCGCGTCCCCGCGACATACACCCCCCCCCCCAGCCCGGCAGCGACCCAGCAGGCCCGCCTCAGGTCTCAAGGACACTACAATTCAGCCGTGGGAGGGGCTGCAGTAAATAGCAAAACTTACAACACCCCGGCCGCAGAATTTATGACACTGACACAGTTGGCCCCCCTCCTGCTCCAAGTGTTTCCTGCTCCGTTCCAGGCCATTGGCCATTGACTGTTACTGAGTTGTTTTCTCTAACTTCCATCTCTCTTGCTGACAAAAATGAGGTCGGTGGAGGGCGGGCGCAAGGTGCGGATGCACCATTATCGACCTTCACAGAGCGGAGTGGGGAAGGGGGAGGGGGAATGTAAGATCACTCACCACAACAAAAATATCTCGTAGATTTGGGTAAATTCCTACTAAATAAAAAAAAATGTAGCTGTCACTTAAATCAAGTTTCAACCAAGATCGACGAAATAAGTAACAACCCGGCTTAGATTACACGACTCACGTCAAGTGTTTCTCCTATGTTATCGAGGAAACGTCAATATGATTTAAGGGACGCTCGGACGACATCTTTAAACTTGCTTTCGACGACGTAAAAAGAGCGCACCGCACTGCGCCGCCTTCCATATAATTCAAGCCGAAATCTGCCGCCGCGACCTCCAAGTATTCAGTCCGGAGCCCACCCCTCCCTTGCATTTCCAGCACGGCTCACCTGGCTTTCTCCAGCAAGCGGAGCTGAGCTGACTCTCACAGAAGTCATAACAAATTTCAGCATTCGACTTGGAAACTGGGAAGTTCGGGAGCGCGCTGTCGGGTGGTACGGTGCAGAGCGAGGAT
>CABIKL010004033.1:0-10209 GCA_902196195.1 Aptinothrips rufus | reverse complement strand
GGGGGGGGGGGGGGGGGGGGGGGGGGGTGCGGGAGGTGCTAGGGTGTTGTGGAGGTGCCGCGAGGTAATTCACGGACTATTACAAGACATAGAGTACACACTCGGGTGACGCGCCGCCGTGTTTTGTTTTTACCCGGGCCGGGCAGGGGCGGGCCGCGGGCCGCGGGCCATGAGGGGGCCATGGCACCGTGATAACGCGAGCAGAGCTCTCGGCTAATGGGATAACGCGGGCATAACTCTGGAGGCGGGCACACAAACCAACCCGCGCCGAGCACCAGGCCCAGACTGCGTGACTGCAAACAACCCGTGAATTACTTTTTGGAATTATGGAATTTTACCGTAATTTTTAATATACTAATGTCGGAACAATGGTTATTGAAAAATATCCATTGTTTTCAGTAATTATTTCGAAACAAAATGCGAGATTCCCCAAACAACACGGTGTAGACTCTGCGAAAGAAAAATACCGGTAATTATTTTCTTTTAACAGTTAGAGCAGTTGTTTCTACTTCTCACGCCTAGGAGCGATCGATGATACAGACCCATAACTTAGTCTTCCCGGTTATTGAGTTACGCTGTTGTTGTTCGCGGCCAAAGCTGGTGAGAAGGGTTCGGTGCGGTGTGTCTCTCCCTGCACCATCCCTGTCCTTCCCTCTCCCCTCACCTCCCCTGTCCTCCCCTCTCCCCTCACCTTCCCTATCCTCCCCACCACCGCAGCTACCGCATGCCTCTCTGTTTACTCACAGCACTGTAATTATTGTGATCTCACCTCGTGTCTGGAATAGGACAGTTGATTTGTTTTGCTGCTATCTGCAACTTCCGTAAGGAATCTGTTCTCACCGTTTTACTTCCCCGCTTCTTCTCTGAATTCCTTTGGAGGAGTTTCATTTTTCTAGCATGAAGTGGGCGAAAAACAAATCGCGACGATCGTGATAGCAACAACCAAGCATGAAAATAATGGAATGTTTCAAATTTGAAAGGCGATTGGAAATACTTTGGAATAACCGTTATGATTATGTTGTCGTAACCTTCATCCATGCGACTCAAAGGTTCCATTTTCCCCGGATCGACGGTAAACATTTCTTGAGGAGTTTTCAACCCCTTTCCCGCCAGCTCCGCGGCCAAGCTCGCAGAATAGAGGCCGTCATCAATTTACGAGTATAGTTCATGCGTTTTTCATGATCCCCGAGGAACCTGAAACTTTCATGGTCTACTTTCATGAATCCGAAATCTTGCTCCCACCCTTTTTCATGAATCTGAAACTTTGAGCGTGGACACGGGCCGGGTACTCATTGAGCGCCGCGTTTAGGGTCCGCGGTCTGGACCGGGAGGCTGGGAGCTGGAGCTGATCGGTTAGAGAGCCTCAGCCGGAGAGAGAACCACAGTATCAAGTGACTCTTGGCCTCATCGCTCCTCTAGCGCCCGGTGTGGATGGTGCCTGTTGTGCGATATGACTCCTTTATCCCCATTGCCTTGTACTGCCTCTAGCGCAGTGGCGGATCCAGAAAGGCTTTGAAGGGCGAGGAAGAGGACAAGTTGCCTGCTATCAGGGGCTTTGCCTACCTTCCAGGTGGCGGGTCACACTTTAAATGACAATGAACGTTCTTGTTCTTACTTAGTAACGTTTGTATACGTAACTAGAAGTATGAACAATTTTGCTATCATAGAAATTGTTACTAAATTGTTACGAAATTGTTTCTAAAGCAACAATTTTGTTCTTATTGTGCCTCGACTTTTTCACAAAATGGTAAATGTATTTGTTACGAAATTGCTTCTATTCTAGTTATGTTTTCAAAACTCCATCGATTTGAATCTTTTGAATCTTGTAGTGGCGTGACGCTGTCAGCTCTCTTCCTCCCCTGCTTTCTCTATATTATTGTCATAGAACTGCAGGAGCATGGCGCACCGTGCCGTGGTGGCGAGCACCTCCCCGTCAGTTACCTCGCGGCTGTCCGTCGCCCCCCCCCCCCCCCCCCCCCCCCCCCCCCCCCCCCCCCCCCCCCCCCCCCCCCCCCCCCCCCTGGCGCCGCGTGGCGGCGCTGCAGGGCGCCGAGGCCGAGGGTTGGCCGCGCCGGGAGTCAGTGCGGCTCGAGCCTCAGCGCGGCGTAGAGCAGCAGAGCAGAGCAGAGCAGACGCAGCCAGTAGCGACTCAGCCGAGCAGCGCGCGGCGAGCGACACGTCGACAGGAGCAGAGAGAGAGAGAGAGAGAGAGAGAGAGAGAGAGAGAGAGAGAGAGAGAGAGAGAGAGAGAGGGAGGGAGAGAGAGAAAGGAAGGTTAGCAGTCGTTGTTGTTGGTGTTTGTGCTGGACTAACTCCGAGACGTGTCTCCTTGGCACCCCGACCCACCGCGCCCCGCCACACCCCGGCAAGGCGCGTCGGAACGCCCCACCCAGCAGCAGCGTGAGGCCGCGCGTCGACGCGTGCCGGCCAGGGAGCGACGCCACGCGACGCGACGCGACGAGCAACAAGTGACCCTCGGACACTTCCGGCACTTGAGAGGTAAGGAGGAATTCTTGTTGTTGTTGGCAATTTCTTACGACGACGTGAACGCTGGTGAGGAGACCACTCTCACTGGTGAGAAACAGTTCCGGAAGTCGCCTTGGCTATCAGAACGTCAGCTGAGCCACGTGCAGAAAAGTAACCCGCGCGATTAATATGGAATCGAAGCGTTTCTAGAAGGAAAAGGCATGCGCGCAGGATGCATACGCGTAGACGCCGCACTAGCGTCGCGGGGCGCTCCATCTTCTTCGCCGGTGGTTGTAACGTCACCGCGTTGTTCACGATTCCTAATATTATCCTGGTAGACCGCAATTTCGACTTCAATCTAGATTTTTACTTATTTTTCTATCGGTTTACCGATTTTGCATGTCATCTGTATTTTGATTTCGTGTGTTGAGACCGGCTTCGCTGCCAAAACTCTCATCAAAAAGCTGAGCCGCTGAGCTAGTGTGCCAGCTTATTTCTAAAGCCTGATGTCCTGTCAGAAACTGTCAACACTTTTTGTCTTGGTGGTTTACAATCAACTCGATCTATCTGTGGCTGATAATTGTGTCGGCGGAAAACGTCGACCCCAAAGAGAACGTGAGTTTTCGTACTGAAACCCTTCAAATGTCCAAATTTAGCGAAAGCTGCACTGTACCATGCACCATGCAGCTGTAGACAGAAAGATCACAGGATGACGGGAGTGCAGGCAGATAGGCAACCGAACTCGGACAGCCGTCCAAGCTACACATAGCGACACCTGAACTCCCCTGTCCTGTCCGCCAACATAACACACGGCGTGGCGGCGTGGTGTGTTGGGGCGGGGCGGGGCGGGGCGTGGCGGGGCGGGGATGGGCGGGGATGGACGGGTCGGTCCACTCGTCCATCACCAGCCTGCCACACCTTGGCCGCACTCACGTCAATATCGAATTTGAAGATGGGAGGGTCCTGACGGCTTTACGTTCCTCCCTCTCTCCCTCCCTGTACTCGTCCGGGGCGGGGCGGGGCGGACGTGACATGGGCTGGCTGGCTGGCTGCCTGCGGCTGGCTGGCTGGTCGGTCTGAGGTGAGGCAAGCGGTGTGCCTTTTGGCACTCTAAAAGATTAGCTCTCCTGAAGATTGGCTGTTGTATGCAATTGATGCCGCTGCCGCCGCCGCGACACGCATGACACGTGGCGGGGCCGCGACAGGCCTGCTGCAGGCCGGGGGAGTCATTAGTGACTCTCAGACTCACCGCGAGTGGCAGTCCTTCGATTCAGAGCAGCCTCGGATCCTCTCCGGTTCGAAGCGTCCTCCCAAAAGCTGAACGCGACCGCGTCCACGCCTGTCATGCTTTAGCTGCGCTTCACGGGCAAGCTGGTGCCTCAGTTAAAAATCCAGATTTGTTTATTAAATTTATTAAATTTCTAGAATTTACATGCCTGTGAGTAAACCAAAAATTATCGTTTTGAAAACTTTGGAATAGTTAGTGTTTAAAAATTACCGTGTGTGATCAAAGCGTTACTAATCCGAAGACAAGTTACTAGCCATTTAGAAAAATTTAGAATGAGCCTCCCGTTTTCGGTTTGCGAAGTCCTATGCGTTTGCATCAGTGTGCCAGATGCACCTGGTCCCGTCGCGGAGAAGAGATACATGTGGCTTGCGCATTTCAGTACTTTTCATTCGCTTTGCTAAAAGTGCTGCAATAAAACATAGTGGTGAGTAGTAGCATGCTGTGTGCCAGGCCGAGCCGGGCCGGTTGGGGCTAGTTACCGACTGCAGTGCACTAGCCTAAGCACACGGCAATCATCAGCATCACCACGTCATACGGGCTTCTTGCCAGTTAGTATATCAAGTCTATGTGAAAGCCTGTTGACCGCAAAACAAGCCGTATCTGCGGCTTATGTCGTCTGCTGCTGGTGAGCAGGGAAGGGGCGGGGAAAGGCGGGGCGGCGGGGTTGCCTAGTATTTGGCAGACTGCAGACTACAGGCCTCAGCGGAGCTCATCGCTGTGATTTACCGTGGCGACAACAGAGTCGCCCCCTTCCCCCTGGATGCACACGGCACGGCACGGCACAGCACGGAACTAGGTACAGGCAGGTGGTCCAGATCCACCCGAGCCACAGCAGCATCCCTTGCCGGGCCACCTCGGCACACCCCGCCCCGCCCCGCCCCGTACCGCCATGCACAGAGCAGACAGATCGTGCGGAACAAATGAACTGCAACATTGGCTGGCTGGGCTCACTGTAAAATAATTTTTCGTCATTTGACGAAAAACTTCTGGCTAATTTTGGAACAAGAATATTTCGTATTGTGACATTTACAAATTTTTTGTCATCGAATTTTTAATAGCGTTTCGTCACTCGACGAATTATTCGTCACGCTAAGTCCTATAGCTGATGGACATTATGACGAAAAATTCTTTGACGAATGTTTCGTAATTTGACGAAACATTCGTCAATGATGTTTTACTAATTATGCGTCACGAAATTTGTCGTCAAGTAACGAAAATTTCTTAATGAAATAGTTCGTAAAGAGACGACATTATTTTACAGTGCTCGTACTCCTAAATACTCTGCTTCCGCTTAGCTTTTCTATGACGCGCAGTGTCGTCACCCAAAGAATCCCACCTGCTGAAATCCAAACGGAACTTTGACCCAGGTCCAAAAACGTTTTTGTCTTGTATACCACTCGATGAAACGTCCTCCACCCGTCCCTCGTCATAACTTCCACCTTGTTGCAGCAGCGGCAACAGTGTCATTATCACCCGACTTGGGGTCGTTGGCGGGAGAACAGAGCGTCACCTTACGGCCGGGTGAATTTCAAGCGTGACAGTTGGCACGCCCGAACACTGTTCAGTCCTGAACGCCCCCGCCCCGCTGCCCTGCCCTTCCCTTCCCTCCGCAGCGTCTGCACGCATCGCGGGGCGCCAAGTGACACCAATTAGCAGACCCAGCCCCCCTCCCCCTCCGCTCCCCCGCCCCTTTGCCTTGCATCCTGCGTGCTCCTTGTCAGCAGTGACACCGCTGCTGCGCCACGCGGTTTGGAATCCCTCTCCCTCCACCCCCCCCCCCCCCCCCACCCCTACCCCCACCCCCACCCCCACCCCCACCCCCACCCCCACCCCCACCCCCACCCCCACCGCAGGCTGCTCTCCGATCGTCCCCCAGCATCCACCCCGGAGGGCCGTGGCTGCATTAGCACGTAACAGCCGTTTTACTGCCCCGTGGCGTGGCGTGGCGCGGCGTGGCGTGGCGTCGCGGCGCAGGTCCCGTTGGGCGCCTCGCGGGACCGGGGGAAGCAGGGCGAGGGTCCGCCTCGCAGAATACTTGGCGACACTAATGAAATTCAGGGGTTAATAATTCAATGCACTTCAGTATGGAGGCGCCAGCAGGGCGCCGCTGGGGGAAAGAAGAAGAAGAAGAAGAAGAAGGGGGGGGGGGGGCATACCAACAACTTTTTAGCAAGCAAAAGACTTTGTCCGTTTTTGTCGGTGGACACGTGTCCTTTGAACCCGCCACGCCGTTTCAGGACAATATCGTGTGTGTAAGCACTCCACACATTTCTCTTTTGGGAGCAGATGTTCCTTTGCTTGTGATGAACAGCCCTTAGGCATACACACTCGCACCATTTCCGCCACTTTTAACCCTTCCGAATGCTGGTTTCTTTTCACTGCACGCCACATTCGCGGTGTTGGCGTGTTTGTTCAAATATCACTTGGCGTGGTGGCGGAGGATCGCGCAGAGGCAGCCTGAGTTCCAAGAAGATATCGCGAGGAGCCGGGACTGCACGCCACTCAGGGCGGCGGGGCGGGGCGGGGCGGGGCGGGGCGGGGCGGGGACTGACCGGCCCAGCAGCTTGGCTTTGCCATACTGTAAATGTTTACTCAGACAGTAGCACCAGCTCAAGGAATTGGAAGGGGTAGTCTGGTTCTGGTGTGGCCGGCTGCCGGGCGGAAGTCCTCACGGTGTGAACAGCACTTCTTGTCACACGGTAAAAACGAATCCTTGATTTTTAAGGCCTGTTTGTTACTCTTTGTTGGGATACTGGGTACATTCTTAGGAACACCCTTGGAAGATGCGGCGTCTGCGACGCCGTTCTGATGAGCAATTCTAACCAGGGCCAGCGTTGGAATGTGGGAAAAATCGAAACGATCCCAGCAGCTCTTTGATAATGGGCTCGATACTTGCAGCGATAAAAGTGATGGTGTGTTTTGGCAGTGTAGCACTTTATTGCTCCGCGCTGCCGTTGAAGGGTGAACCGAACCGGAGGGAATCGATAGCCATGACTTGTAGAGCTTCAGTTCCTCCCAGATAGCAGCAGCAGCAGCAGCAGCAGCGCGTGCTGGGTACCTCGTCCATATGGAGACGGAGCGCCTGGGAGGCAGGCAGTCCCGTCACACTGCCGAGTGTTGCGGGGCGGCCTACCCTCCCCATGTAAGGCGCCAACACACTGGCACGGGCGACACTCCTCGCTCTGCAGACTCTCAATGCGCAGTTCAGTGGGCTGCTGGCTAGGGAAGGTGCAGTTCTTTGATGGACTTCACAGTCCCTGCTTGCCGTCTCATTCGCTCTGCTTGCCAATGTGGGAATCAGCTTTCAGGCAAAGTGCACGCTCAGATACTGCACTATTAAAACCTTCCAAAAGATTTCTTCGTCATACGAAGAATTATTTTTGTATTACGAAGGATTTTAAGCATACGTAAGGTAACGAAGAATTTTCTACGTAAGAACGTAGGATTTTCTTCGTATTACAAAGGATTTTCTCCGTATAACGAAGAATCCTGCATTGTATAACATATGCTTAAAATCCTTTGTAAGGTTTTATCAGTGTGCATGGCGGGGCTGGCGGGGCTGGCGGGGCTGGTGGGGCTGACGGCGAGGTAGTGGGCATGCGGGGAAACCTCCTCTTCTCCGGTTCTGACCTTAACTTCCCCGGGAAGTGTTCGGTCGGCGAGTCTAACCTCCTGCTCGCCATGACGATCCGGACAAACAAGGTGCTGGGCGTGTCGGTAACACTCTGCTGTACACATGAACCGATTTTCGGTGGGATTTTGGGTGCTGCTTCTCTCCACGAGGATCCAGCATGGCGCCGACGTGCCTCGCGTCGAATATAATTGAGGATCACATTTCAGCAGTAACGATGTGTGGTAGCCTGGGGATGGAGGGGGTTGGAATGGGGGGGGGGGGGGGGGGGGGGGGCGGCTGCAAGGAGTCGTGAACATTGCGGTATACACTACTACACCGCTCGACTAGGAGCAGGCCGGGTCACCTTGTGAGTAATAGGCCTAGGTGGCACGCAGGCTCGGCATTAAGGACTTGTTCTCGGTTTGTTGCCTGTCCATCGGGGAAAATCACATAGTCTCTTGCTAGGACAATGCTGTCCCATTCGGGTATACAACGCTTTCTTCTGAGAACTTAAAATAGAAACAAGTACCGTTGATAGTATGAGAAATCCCGGCCCCAATGCTGCGCGCCCTTGTTGGTAGGGAATGCGGCGCAACATAGCCTACGTACAGACCATGTACTATCATCTACTAACGACAGGGAGTAATTTGGTAGTGCGATTCTTTTCATCCGCTTTGGGGCCTTCAGAAGGCTTCCGGCCCGTTCCGGCCCCACAACTTATTTAAATAAAAAATAAAATTAAGTTTCCGTATGCGTACTCTATCCGTAAGTATATATGACTACTTACGTGTACTCACGATGTACTAACGGTCTGCATTACTGTACTTGCGGTATTTGAATTGGGGCTCTCTAGCTTTACACGGGGTTTATAATAAGATAGAGTGGTGAAAGTAACACATACCAAAGGAACATTGAGAGAGAGAGAGAGAGAGAGAGAGAGAGAGAGAGAGAGAGAGAGAGAGAGAGAGAGAGAGAGAGAGGCTAGTTGCGGGAACTTTCTAGTAGTGCTTCCTGCTCAAGTCAGGTCCTTGGCATTTTTTCTTGTATTACTCTTCTCTGTCCGAGGTGGGGAGGAGTCGTGTAGGATGTTGTTTACACTGGAGGCCCGCAGTGCGCCAGCCAGCCGGGCCGCCAGCCATGCCGCCAGCCAGGCCGCCAGCCGGGCCGCCAGCCCGTCCAGTGGCCACAGGGGAAGGAGTTCGCGGTGCATGACGTGGGGCATGGCATGGCGTGGTGTGGCATGGCGTGTAGGGGTGGTTGTAACGGAATGAGGCGCAGGATATCGTGGCGGGGCGTGGCGGGGCGGAGCGGGGCGGGGCGGGGCGGGGTGGTCGGACACGGCCCGGTGCGGCTGGGTAAAGCTGGGCCACCAGGGTCACATCCTGGTTGTGTAAGGGTTTGGAAACCCGAGCGCTGAGCAAGGGCAGACTGCAGCAGCAGCAGTAGACTCCTCATAAGCAACCCCACCCCTTGCCTTCATGTCCTTGCGCCCCTTTGGAACAGCTGCAGTCTCCTTACAAGCACTCTCATCCTGACCCTTCAAAGTCCTTGCGCCCTTCTAGACTCTTCACAAGCAGCCCTTTGACATCTTTGACATCGAAGTCGACTGGCTTACGCAGGTCTGTTCGACGCTTTGCCTCCTACCTGCCAGGTTACGAGCCGGCTTCACAGGATTTGAGTGGGCTTTTCAAAAATCTTCTTGCTTTCTGATTTGGGGCGTTGCGAGTTGCGACTGTTGCTGAGCTGTGAAGGCTAGCAACTCGCAGCATGCAATGCAGTCGCAATTAAGGTTACGTCGCTTTTCGCTCCGATAAGAAATTATTGGGGCCCTAAAGAGCATTCGTGAGGTGTTGCATAACCTTGATACTTCCTCGAGTCCAGGTCCCGGAACAACGACTTTGTTTGTCAATGTAACCCGGTCTCAGGTCTCACGTCGCTGTCTTCCTCAAATCTGCTTTCTATAAAGGTCCCGAACACCAGAAGCGTTCATTCAGTTGAATCCGAGAGGTATAAAGAAGAAGCCAGCCGACCCTCTAATTATTCTAATGAGTTAAGACACCTCCCGCGGCTCTGGGAAAGGAGGGGAGGGGACGGGATGGGAGGAGAGGGGAGCGGCGGGGGAGGGGAAGGGGACTCTTCAGCTCGCGCAGAAGAAAGCTCTGCGGGAGGGTGGTTCTGCACCGAAACGTGTTCCACTGCCTAACTCCGGGGACTTATCTCGTTCAAGACTTCCAGCCGCACAATGCGAAAGAACTCCCACGTGACCCACACCTCTTAAAGAAATATGGAAGCTAACAGATCCATTCTAAGCACTAAGTAATTTCAAAGTATCCAGTTAAGGTGGGTTGAGCCACTTACGGTGAGCGAGGGGCAAGAGCTACCTGATTAAAATTATTTCATGCCGAGCTTATTCGGCGGCTGCTGAAAACTTGAGGAAGTGACGGGGTGATGATGACACGTAATGACGGCTCCTGAAGGAGGTCATCATGGTGCTGCCCAGCAGGGAGTCCACCCCGCCCCGCCCGGCCCCGCCCCGCTTCGCCCCGCCCCGCCCCGCCCCGCCCCGCCCCGCCCCGCCCCGCACCGCACCGCCCCGCCCCGCCCCGCCCCGCCCGGTCTGCTCGCCCCCGGCTGGAGCTCTTAACAATGTTTTAAGTTCCATCTCATCATCCCCGGCCTGGCAGGGGAGTTGAACGGCTTGCCTTGTAGCCGCCTCTGGCTCTGGCGGGGCAGTCCGCGGCTCGGCAAGTCAAGGTGCAGGAGCTGCGCAGGGCGAGGCGGGGCGGGGCGGGGCGGGGCGGGGCGGGGCGGGGCGGGGCGGGGCGGGGCGGTGAGCAGGCGA
>CABIKL010004032.1:0-10209 GCA_902196195.1 Aptinothrips rufus | reverse complement strand
CCCCCCCCCCCCCCCCCCCCCCCTCTTTTTGTATCTACGTAGTTTATGAACGGCCCCTTTCTGTCCTCACCAGAGCACCCTTCAGGCGCTTCCTCATTCGCCCACCATCCTACCTCGAGGCATCTATGTATATATTACACTTTCATGTAGAAACGCTGAATTAAAAAAATTGTTGCAGAATATCAGGGAAAATATTCATGTTCCGCACAATGCCAATATTTGCAGGCAGTGTCTGATACGACATGGACTATGGTGATATGATAATTGAAATTGATGTAAAATGATAAATTGTCGAAGACAAGGGCTTTATTTCCATATTAAGTGTGCCTTAGCTGCGTCCTTACACCTAGTCACCTCGGCTAGCCTTGGCGAGTTAAAGCTCAACTATATTTGCTTTGTGATTTTTTCGGAGTTTATGCGCTCTGGGTCAAGGTCATGGTGGTAAAGTAAACTAACAATTTTACTATAAGATATGCATTTGACATTTTATTGCGTGCAAGAAATACTCAATTGTGGGATTAGCTTGAAGACCTCCCTCAGCATCAAAATTGAAACGAATAAGAAATAAAAAAGCAATGTATAAAAAGTTTGAATAGCAAGGAAAGCGGCTATTCTTCAAAAACGATTTCCCGCTAGACAGCATGATAACGCAGGTCAGGATTCATTACAGTTGTAGCCTCGGAGAAGGAAGGCGATGAGGAGGGCATGCAGTGTGATGGCTTCTGGTCGTATTCTTGGGATCCAGTCGGCTCGCCAAAGTGCTGATCTTCAGGGTAGAAATCTTGCGTCTCCTGATCCATACCGTGATCCGCGTCGAACGAGCTTGGCCCAGGATTCGTGCCTTGGGTGTTGCGTATTTCGGGATTGCCATCCTCAACAAGGTCATCCTCCTTCATGTAGGTAACTACAAGGAAGTTGAAAATTAACACCGCGACATTGGTGGAAAGAGGGGCAACAGATATGTTGGTAAGGGGTGAAGATAGAAAAAGATGGACAATCTCACTCATGGCAGTACCGCTATCAGCTCCATCGTCGCTGTCCGTCGGATAGACTGAGCCAGGAGTAGTAGGGGTGCGTTCCCGATCTTGTAGGTCCCCTGGAAGTACAAAATGTGAGTTCTTGACACATTGGGATTACCTGCGCGGAAAAAAATGCCCGGTAACTGCTATCGAAAGGATCTCGCAAACTCGGTTTCGCTGATCCAGTGACTCGTTTGATTGCTACCATCCAGTAGCCGAGCGTCACAAGTCACAACCAACAGTCGGTAGAAGCGACTCGCGTATCGGTTGTCACTAGATTAGTGAAACCGACTTGATAGAGCAAATCTGATTTTTGCTGTCGGTGTTCGATCGCTACTACAGACCTATTTTTTTCCGTGTACGACCAACAGGAAATTTCAGAGTCAGTTTGCCGACCACCAGCAAACCAAAGTTATTGCATACGCTTCTGCAAGCTCAAGTTTTTTGGGAATCTAAGCTGTAGCCAGCAATGCTGCAGAGACCACCTTCAAACCCAAGAACGTGATTTTGAAGGTTTATTTGTGATTCAAATATGAAACTAGGAATTCTCTCGAACTATGATTATTCAGCGATGACAGCTGCTTCGGTGCGAAGACGACCTAAATATCACTGGTTTAGTTAGGTTGCGCAGTAACTTGGGTTTTCTGAAATGACCGCAAAAACGTCGGTCCGCAAAACAATATGGATTTGAAAGCGACCTGCCTGTAACTGTCACGGGGAAAAAAAATTGCTCTTGCAGCTAAGAATCAGCTACGACAACGAACGTGTTACTTGACTTTGCGCCAAGCAATACCTAAGTTGTGCCAGCGAAAAATTAGTCGACGCAACCTACGGTTCGCTGCAGTGATAGAATTATTTGCTTCCTTTAGACAATCCGAATTCTTCGGTGCAGCTAACAAGAACTATTTTTCTTTTAGGTGTGGGAGACAGCTATTTCACCACTGCAGCGAAGCGTAAGATTGCGTCAACTAATTTTTCGGAGCTACAAGTTAAGTATTTATTGCTTGGAGAAAAACGAACGAACACGTTCGTTATCGTAGCGGAGTCGTACCTGCAAAAACGATTTTATTTTTTCACGTGGTGGTCTGATCAAGAGCTGTCCGAGAATTATACTGTCGAAAACAAGTGCAAGAACTACAATTTAGAGTCGCGTTCGTTCTCGTGGGAAAAGTAAGTAGCCATGTGTGTCTTACCCTCGCTTGTCACTTCGCTGGGAACACGCCTTGGCTGCCCGAGGCGCCCACTGCCACGGATTGGTTTTTTGTTCCGAGCAGGAGGTTTCGCAATAAGGTATGAGCCGGAAGACCAACCGGAGGCCTTCCTCTTGGTCCGAGTCTTCCCGGACGGCTTCTCACGAGACGCGAGGTTTTCAGCGCGCTGCAAAATGAACATGTATCCGTCGATGGTAAATTGGAAATCGGCCCGAAAAAATGCGATTAATAACTCCGAATGTTAACATGCCACCGAAAACAAAAAGGATTGTTGGAGAACGGGAAAGAAAGTGGGTGTCTCCGTAACATTTCCTACTTTGCATACGCTCATATCGCTGACCTTACCTCCAAGTTTGGTTGTTGTACTGGTAAGAATGCAGTGCTTGTTCCGGCCAGGGGTCTCTGAAACGTGTGCATAACTATAATTTGTGAACGTGAATACGGCAGCAGACATTTAAGTAAGCAAAATTAACCACTGCTACACGTACATCGAACCCCGCCAAATGCACATCTGGATCGTCAACGTGTGGTTCTGTTTCCTCAGCTGCCTGAAAAAGTCGTGGAATGAATGTTAATGTTAGAGGTGCCCCAACCCAATGAGAAATGCGGCGTCATCCAGCACAGCAAACTATGTCCTAAACGCGGTAAGAGATCGTTTCGTTGGTCATACAGTGGCCAAATTTCAAAATTAAATTTCTGAATCATAAAATAACGAAATTTCAAAATTAAATTTATGAATTTCGTTAGTCTATGACTAACGAAATAATCTCTTACAGTCTAGGAGATAGTTCGCTCTAAAACTTAAAGTTCCGATAAGTTATGGTGCCCTGAATTTATCACGTCGATAAGGGGAATCGACCTTGAATCTCTCGGATTTTGTCCACAAAATCGACAAATTTCCGAGTTTCGACGTCAGTCTCCATCACTAAACCATATCTCATTGGGAAGAGACGTCAGAAATCACAAAACGTCACATTAACGCCAGAAGAGACGTCAATGTGTTAAGTTTCCCTTGTTTGACGTTTTATATGACATTTTTTGGCGACAAGTCCCTTCCTTGTTCTGAGTTCCTGAGAACTGTCATACGGGCCATTCTTCAAAGAGAAAATACAGCTAGCCTCCTCAAATAGACAGAGGTAACGCTACATTTTGGGATTGGACTGGTGGCCAGGCGGCATACTCTCGCTCGGGATTCTGCACTACTACTTGTGCACTGTCGAGAAAAGCCGTTTTCAAACGACAATTCGTATAAAAAAATTAATCAAAGATTCTTCGTTTCTAAACGACATTTCGAGATTTTCGTTTTTCGTATACTTAGGTGTTGTAATCGCCATATCAGAATTCTATTAGATTCAGCCCAGTAGAACACTTCAGGTTAGAGTGATATTTAACACTATGCTAACGCTATCAATGAGTTATCACAAGTTGAAATTTTGGAGCCTTCAGGTAAACTAATTCTGAAAACGTCGTTATTTTACAACGAAATCTTCATTCTAAAAAAAAAAAAAGCCTTTTGTTTGCAAAATTAATAATCAAATCTTCGTTTTCAAACGCGCCAAACCTTGACAGTGCACCTTATCTCACCTGAAGCGCCCTGATCCTCCTCGTGGTGACGGCAACGAGCTTGAGGAGGCTCGCCTGGACGCGGAGCAGCTCACTGAGCGGCTCCTGCGGCATCTTGTGCTGTTTCTCGTCGAGCGACACGGTGGCTGCAAACGACTGCAGCTCGCGTCCGAAGTGGTAGCGCAGCTGGATGTCGACGGAGTCGAGTGCGCCAGTGATCAGCAGGTCCTCCAGGACTTCATCATCGGCCAGCCCAGCACCCAGGACCTCCCGGCTCACTCGCACCGTCTTCAGCGACTCCTCGATCCGCCGGTCCCACTCGGCTCTGGGCCGGATGGTGCAATGGTTCTCGGCGCACTCCTCGTCCGCAGTCTTCCCGCACTCTTTGCACCATCGCACTGGTCTGTAAAGGCAGGTTACAACTTTCAACCAGTTCTAAGTTTGCGGAGAGATGTGCCGACCCACAGTGGTCTGAAATGGCGAAAATCCGGTCAAAATGGCTTTATTGTATAGGGCAGTTTTGGACACTTACTTGACACAAAAGTATCGAATGAGTGTATGAATCGATTCATCTTGACGCAGGGAGTCGATTGATACCACCACATGCCAATTTTGAAGCAAACAAGGGTTCAAAATTGTCAAAAATATGTTTATAATTTTGATCGCCAATTCATCATTTCAGACTACTGTGCGACGTCCACAGTCGATAGCTCAGAATTTCCGACAATAGGACATCTCAGACCTCCCGACTATGGGACGACAACTCAGATACTGCAATTGGCAGGGTTCTTTTCTCTTCCTTACTGATGAGACTGCACGTTATGCGTTAAAGTTAAAATAATCACACTTCACATATTATTCACTTAGCATGCAGTCAAACATAATATTTCCATTATTCATCCCTTGGTTAAGTTGCTCTAAAACTGAGGTTCTGACTTGTTCTATTGTGGGAACGTCAGAGATGTCCTATCGATCGTCAAAGGTCGACATTGACGGTAGTCAATGTCCAGCCCTCAACGAAAGCCAGCGTCCAGTGTGAAATCGGACGCACTACGTAAATTTTTCGACTGCCCGTACTTCGGGTATGCGCTGGCACTTGTGAGGCGGGTGAGGCATTGTATGCCGTGGCTCTGTTAGGAGAATGCAATGTAGTAACAGCTGAGCCGATTCCTGTCCCTGCCGTCTCAGGGTGGAGTCGCACCTCCTACTGGCCCGTGCATTTCTTAAAATTTATATTTTTAACAATTTTTTCCATTTTATTAAACAAAAATGTGATACATCATTTATATAATTTAGAATCGATCGTCGATCAAATTTTTGTATCAGTACATATTAGGTACCGGCTGATGATTGCACCTTTAACCCCGCTAACCGCTATCAATTCTAACATAACGTCTTTGATCTTACCCTAGCATTGGCTTCTGCTTCCTCCACTTCTTCAACAACTCAACAATTAATAGACATGTGGGGTATGACTCATCCGGTTTGATGTACTGGAAAAACAAGTAAAATATGGAATTTTGTGTATCAAACATTACCTAATGTTTTAAAAATTAAAAAACAATAAAATGCACAGCGATAAATATGAATGGTCTGTTTATTAATACGAAATACGGCTGCTAACTTATATGTGTATTGTTATGCTAGACTCCCAGATAACTTCCTAAACGGCAAACCGAATTGACTAAATACAGGAAGCAACGCAAACTTCTGAATTTTTCTGTCGCCAAAAACCGATAGCATCTACAACTAAGATTGAAAGGTCGTGATGTGAACGACGCCCAGTGACCATTATCATACTGTGCCAAATTAGTTGCATGCACGAAAGTGAACGAAGTTCCCCTCTGGGCGGAGAAAAATTATAAACGGGATATTGGAGTTACTCACTTCACTGCAGCCAGGGTACCTGCAGCTTTTGCCTCGACAGTTCTTCACACATTCTTGGCAAACAACGTGGCCGCATGGCAGACTTTTGGGCTTCTTCAGGGGCCTTCCGAGATCGAATGGATCCTTGCAGCCTCCACAGCTTAAATCATCCATCTGAAACAAAGAGTAGTCGGTCCTCTTGCACTAGATGTACCGCTACTTCAGAAGGAGGGAGAAAAAATGCTGTAATGAACCACACTTTTTAAAAAGGAAGATGTTTTTTTTCTGGCAGTACGGGCCAAAATGATGTGCCTTTTAAAAGAAACGATTCAGGCTTAGTGAAGAAACAGGAGAAACTGCGACCGTTTCTTTTGCCGTCCGCCGGTCGGTATTTGCACAAGGTCTGCTCCAAAACTTGACAAATTACCGACGTAGAGTCTTTACGTTGAACACGAAAAAACACATCAATTTTCGAGCACCATGGCACCATACGAGGTTCACACAAGAAAATTACTTTAGTTTACAAGCCTTTAATGCAGTGTGAAGACCCCTCCAACACGACTCATACAAATTACTTGTCGGAGCAGTCTAACTGTAGCGCCTGGCACTGTGGCAATAGGCAACACCGCAAGACGCTGAAATGCAACAGGCGTGCCTTCCTCACAGGCTGACATATGACCCTACGTTTTTCGTCACGATTCTGCGATCACATACTGTATCAACGTTTTATTCACATGCTCAGTAAAAGAGAGATTCGATCTCCGTGTCGATGCTCCTCAGTTTTTTCAGGTGAAAAAATCCGTCATTCATTGTCGAAGCTGAAAATCCCATGGCGTTCTCTCGGAATCCGAAAAGTGAGGTTATGTTGCCCCTCTCGCTTTCCGAGATGGCACTGCGATATGAGGCGCATCACACGGAGCATCACAACGGTAGTGGTGCGGTCTTTGTGCAAAATCCGCACAAAAAAATTTACCTTGCGTAAACCGAGAAATCGCTTGAAAGAATATTCGGAGATCGAATTTTTTTATAAACTGTGTAGAGATCGAGGCGCAGATCACTTTGGAAGTCCGGTGTACAAAGTTCTGGTAGTCCGTGGTAGTCCACTGGAAGCCCACGGATCCAGAAATGCAAAAGCAGAGTTTTTTTGCCTACATTTAAGGCGGCACCGAAGGAAGTACGATGGAAGTCCAAGAAGACTGGAAGCCCGGTGTACAGGATTCGCTCGAGTGACCTGCCCGTCAGTCGAGATAAGGACACACACGAGAGGAGAATTTCGCACTCGGCGTCTGCCGAGATAAGGTGACAGCTTTTCTTTGAAACCGATAAGGCAGTTCGCAATCCGCAAAAATTGTTGAGCACGACGAGATAAACATAATAGTTCCACGAAAAGTGACAGTGAGTCACATTACTTTCAAGACCTTCTGAACTAGGTTAGGTGTACTACGCCGGACAGTGTCTTCGCGTAACAGGCTGAGCTCGCTAAATGTCTTAGCTTGCTCAACTCGTCACGCTCAGACCCTGTCTAGGCTCCCACCTAATCCTTTGTAATACAAAGAAAATCCTTTGCAACTTAAAACGCAGTCAGAAATTATCCGTCCACGCAATGTCGATTCAATATCGACAAATTCGTCTATATCTGACGTCGAATCGTCGGCGATATGTGCCCCAAACCGACGAATTAGCACGGATTCGATGTCGTAGCGACTATTCTCTTTGTCGATTCAGCAAAAAATATTCAGCTATTATCGACAGCGAAAAAATATTGACAAGAACGATATCGAATCTATGTGAAATCGACAAATCAAATCGACAAACAGTCAAGGTTCAAAAAATTCTTTGCTGTCAGGCACAGAAATTGCGTTGTAGGGGCAGAGTTTACATGTCGCATCCTAACCATGTGATTCATGGATAGTCGCTTTCGTCGCAAAGCAGAGGGAGTGCCGTCATCGGCCGCGACGAGTATTCCCCACCTGTTCCCTGTGACCACGCCTTTAGTCTTGTATCGCTCATGGCCTACTCCCTCACTTCGAAAATGATATTAAATAGTTGTTTAATCCATTGAGTGCGTAAAAGCATCAAGTACACGGCTAGAAAAAATCACAACAAAAAGTAAAATCAAGTATTGTAAATAATTATCCCACTTGCATTGTAGGCAAATACTGTACCGTCCCCGTCCCCTTCATCATTGGTACAATACGTATTGTACAAGAAATCGTGTGACCTAAATTACTGGATAGTAAATTTTTCCCAAAGAGTACAATATTTTTTGCAGTGTAGTATGACTGTAGCACCTGGCACTGGGGCGATAGGCAACACCGCACTACGCTGTAATGCAACAGGCATGCCTACCTTACAGGCTGACACGAGGGCTGACATGTAACCCAACATTTTTCGTAAGGCGTTTATCATCGTATGCTGTATCAACTAGTGTTTTGAAATTCCCGGGAATATTCGTCAGCGGGAATATTCCCGATAAATTCCCGGAAACTTTCCAAATTCCCGGGAATATCCCCGAGTTTTCGGGAATTTTATATTTGAGCCTTTATCTTCGAATCTATGGCCAGGAAAATAGATTATCGACCAGTCCCCTATCCCGTCCCGCAGTTACCCTTTTAAGAAGCGTAGTACGACTTGTGCTTTTGAAAAGTGTACAAACTACACTCCGAGGTAAGAGTAACCTACATAACAAGTGGCGCGGCGGAGTGCAGATGTCACTTTTCAGAGGGGTAGTTTAGCAGTAAACGTTGAAACAGGGTAGTTGTTACACTTTTCTTTTTCCAGTAATCTGACCAAAAGATTCACTCTCTTTGGATTAATGTTGAACTTTCGAACTTAGTTTTGCATGCGTTGAACTGGACTGTTGTTTGTGCTAAAACTTAAGCTAATTTGGTTCTTTTTATCATTTTTGGTAACTCCTTTTAGTTTATAGTAACTTTCACCTCAAAAAGAAGTGTGTTTTGTAGAATTTTAGCCATTTTGGGAATATTCCCGGGAATATTCGGAAATGGAGCCGGGAATATTCTCGCGGGAATTCCCAAATTCCCAGTAAAATTCCCGGGAACATTCCCACCCTTCAAAACACTAGTATCAACATTTTATTTACATGCTCAGTAGAAGAAAGATTCTATTTCCGAGGCGGGAGATCTCGGTTTCCGCAAGTAAAAATATCCTTATAGCTCTACATTATTCAGCGGTGGACCTGTGCCGGAAACCGAATGGCGCAGCGTTTTCTAGGAATCCGCAAAGTGAGGTTATGTTACCCCTCTCGCTTTCTGGGACGGCGCTGTACCGCCGCTGTAGCGTTAACGGAGGTCATTTGGAAACTACACTCTAAATGTCTAGTCACTTTTTGGTGCGGACTTAGTAACAAATTTTAAACAAAACTAGAATTAGTTACAATTTTGTAACGATGTAGGAACAATTTCGTAAAAATTGTGTGGTTAAGTAGTACAAAATTGTTAATACTTCTAGTTATGTTTAAAATTGTTACTAAATCCGCACAGAAAGTGACTAGACAGTTAGTGTGTACGATGTAGTTTCACATTGTCCGAAGCGACAAACGTGCACTTAGCCTGACTCAACCTGATTTTTGTGTTCCCTACCTTTTTCCACTAGAAAGCGGCTGGAAGCTCCAGTGGCCAGGCTGAAGCGATGCTGTGACAATCGACAATCACTGAAAGTCGAAAACACGGAGTCCATATCCAAATTACATCAAAACAATCCATTTTTATTTTTTTTTATTTATTTTTTACCGGGGCCATATTTAGTGGGAGCTCTGCGACAATCATAATTTTTTTTAACCTGTAACCTTCGCGCCATATAATATCTTTCAGATATGATTCTTAACTTACAAGGATATTCTATTAAATAAATATTAAATAAAATATATTACTGCTACACTTATACTAAATTACATACATAATGGATGGAACTCTGTACACTCATAATTTTCGATACTCATAACCTTCGACACATATGATTTGCATGAGTTATAATTGTGACACCCATAATTCCTTGCTATGCGTGCTGCAACAAGCGAGCTTCGCAAGCTGCGGAATGAAGAGCTCCTTGTGCAGGTATAGTAAGTCTACCAGACAATGGAACTGCGATCTGCACCTCCTCCCCTCTGCCATTGATTGGCGAGAGGCGAGGCACTATGGCCGCGACTATGACGTCATACGGCTAGATTGACTTCAGTTTCAAGACAGTCAGATGCCCTAATTCCGGACAGATTTCGCTGTTTTTTCCGGATATTTTCCAAACCTTCAACTTCACGAAAAATCCGTGGTGATTGTTTCTAGTTCATGCCAAGAGGCACACAATCCAACCAAGAAAGTTGAAAAATCTCTTCATGCTAGCGGTGGAGCGCGGTTAGAAGAGCGTCCGGAATTAGGGCACACCCTGCCCTAGCCTGCTCTAATTCCGGACAAAAGCGAATATTCGAATAAATTCGTTTTTTCTACGTAAAATTTATGAATATAGACCATGTTTTCACTACCAGTCGATTCTTGTGTTATGTTAACATATTTTGAGGGGGGGGGGGGGGGGCG
>CABIKL010004031.1:0-10214 GCA_902196195.1 Aptinothrips rufus | reverse complement strand
ACAGACAGACAGACAGACAGACACGACAATTTTCGTGCACCGCGTAACCGGCTTTCGCTATCGCTCAGCCAAAAATACTCTAAAAAAGCAAAAATCAGATATAAGTATAGAACATAATGATGCAATATCATACCTGATTTAAGCTTGCCAAGCAGCTGTTTTGTTAGATCCATGTTTAGTTTTCGCAAAGAGATATTCTCCTCTTCCAAAGAAGCTATTTTTTCTTGTGATGTGCAAGCGGCACTCATTACACTTTCCAACTGCTCTTTGCTCAATTTTAACTGCTCCGCTTGTTCTTTGGTTTTATCTTCCAGTTTCAACATTTTTTTGAAATACAATTCTTTCTCATAATCTACAGAGCCCTTACTTTCAGCATAAGATAACGATGACTCAGATGAACTGCTTTCAGAATCACTTCTTCGGCGCTTAGTTTTTCTTTTCCTTGTGGACCTTTTCTCCTCTGGTTCACCGTTTATTAAGTTCTCAAGATCCATGTTGCTGGAAGAATGAATCTCGACAGAACCTAAAGCCTCCATTTCGAGGTCAGGAGTCTTTCGCTCCTGAAAGCAACAATATTTATTATTGGGGTGAGACAAGGACTTCAAGCAGAAGCAATAAATCAGTTTGAGGGTGAAAAAATTACCTTGTCCAAAACTATAGCAGATGAGAAATCTTCATCAGAAATGGTAAGAGATTTTGGGCTCACTGAGGCCACATTTATGTTCTTCATCTCATCTGGAATGGACTCACATGTCCAGGATTTCTTTGAGGGACTTGCTTTCAAAGTGAGTTTAGAATCTTCATCTTGCGATGATTCATTGACAGCTAATTTTGGAGATGGAGTGGGCTTAGAACCAGTACTAGTTGGTTCTGTAGATTTCAAATCTAAAATATTTGCCTTCCTGACGCAAGAGTTTGCGTCAGAGTCTGAAGCAACTCCAGCCTGAACAAAAACAAAAAAGATTTCACATAATAACAATATTTAAGTTTCACCTTAAAAAATAATGTAATCTCTTTTACCAAAGGCATTACCTCAATGTCATTCTGTTCAGATGAGGAAGTATCGATGGGGTTCTCATAACTGTCTATGATTTTTTTCACTCTCTTGAGTCTGCACGAGTCCTGTAGACTATCTTTCTTCTTCTGCAAAGAAGACTCATATTAACAACAAGAACAGTAGGGGATAGTGGCTAGAACTTAGGTATGACAGTGTTGAATCAAAAATCATGAACTTGTACACAGATCCTCCACATATGGTTGTCCATTAACTAAGAGCCCTTTGACAGGGAGGGAAGGGATTCGTGTGAGGTTATTCTCTCATTATAGAGCAGAGGACAGTTACTTAACAATTATGCTAATGTGGGAGAGGAGTCGGAAAGCCGTCTAAAATAGGGCAAATAATGTATGGATAGCCTCCAATAGCATTACTAAGTTTCAATTACGGTGCACGAAGGAAACAGACACTCACCTTCCTTGATCGAGGTTGAGGAACTTTAGGCTTATTGGTGATTACTGACTGCTTCAGAGTTCGTCCCCTTGACGACTTGGGTTTATCTCCAACTGTTTCTTTGGCCTTAGCACGTGATGGCACTGGAGAATTTTCCTTCATATCCTTGATGTTAGCAATCCTCAGTTCCTTCAGTTTTGCCTCACTCTCTAAATCTTCCAAGTTGGCTGAAAAAAAAGAAGCTATTAAAGCAATGTAATATTACGTTAGGTAAGATTGGAGTTTAGGGGGGGAGGGAACGTAGCTACATCACAATGGTACTCTCAATGCAAAGGAAAGACATATTAAGTAGATCAAAAAATTACACATTGACAAGAACAATAGCTGAAGCACTCTCGACTTAGAATGACGCCCAATGAAGCGAGAATTACACATAGCCTTGAGGTTGAAAGTAGCAATAAATTTAGTGAGACCAACCAGCCATACAGCTAACCTATAACAATGTTTGAACTCGAGATAAAAAAGTAGGCACTTGGCTATACCGTTGGTCAACAAAACTTACCTCCTAAACACAAAATCTTGGCATCATAGGTGTCCTCCGTGGACCCCGAATGTTCATTAGGAAGATGGGGCCACTTTACATCGTACGTACGGTCCTCATCGTAATCACTATGAAACTTCGGAGCGAAATTTTCCACATCAGCAATATTTACAACTTTCCTACCTCTATTTTCTCTAAAGAAGTTAACATACGCTAATTTCAACCCCATTCTACTAATCTTTGAGGTGAAACCGTTGAGAACATTCGAAAGCCTAAGGCACGGCGTCACAAGATGGACGCTCAACGGCAAACGATGACGACAGAGGACGATCGCAGCTACCAAACAAAATGTCGCCAACTTAAGCACGGCAAAACAAATCCTATGAGACGCAAAATTACTTATGCTTGGTATCGTTAAAAATAAAAAAGAGTGTAATCTTTTACCTTACACTGACTTTATCCGCAGGTTTATTTTTTATGAGAAAAAAAGGCAAATATTTTTGAAACACGGTTGCATTGTCTACTGGCATACCTGCTATATGATTGGAGTCGGTGGTGGAGGTGGTGGCAGTGGGGCTGGTTGAGGGCACTTTGCCTTGTCTATGTGTCCCGATAATTGTTAAAGGTCAGCGTTAAGACAATGCCGTGAACCGTTAGTAACTCTCGGGGACATTACGGTGCATCTGTTCTCTTCAAGATGAGTGAGAAACGTAAGCGTGGTCCATATAAATCTTACGTCGACAAAGGCTCAGATACACAATTACCCCGACGATCCAAGTTCCGCTATGAGCATTCCCAGGTAATTCTCTATTTCATTAAATTTAAGAAGTGAAGTCGCATGAAATATTTTTATTTCTAGATACTTTATTTTGATATTATTTCTACGACTTTGCCGTTACCCTTGTTTACAGGACAGAGCAGCTGAAGATCCATTGAGCGAGAGTTCTCTTCAGCAATGTGATCAAGGTGAATCTGATGTATCCGACGAGGAAAGTATCTCCGGTGTTTCCCCGCCTACACCTCTGCAGAATGTAAGTGTTTTGATTTTTTTATTGTATATGTTGCCTTTGTCAGGCATGCGGATTCCCGAACTGACACTGCTGACTCTTCTCTTTTCAGGTTGGCGTACCAGTCGGTGAGGGATCTATACAATTATTAGACAGGGAAGGACAAACACAAGATGGAGATTCTGTCTCAGTTAAATCTGTAAGTTTGCATTCACAGGTAAAATTTGTCATTTCTCCATATATTTATAGACAAACTTGTGAAGGCAGTATTTTCAATTTTTACAGGTGGACGAATGTTTTGATGTGAACCCAACTAACTCAACTGAGGATGAAAGTGAGAATGACTTGCTCGCTGCAGGGCCAGACAGTGAGGTATCTCGCTCTAATGACGATGAAGATGATGATGATGTCCACCCTGCAGGATCAGGCAGTGAGATGTCTCCATCTTGCTCAGATGTGTCAAGTTGTGTGGAATTCTCTCATGAGTCCAATTGTGAAATTATTGGTGTGGATTCTCCATCCTCACGATTTCAGGATATTTCTTCAGAGCAATTGGTTAGTTCTCTTTTGCATGTCTTAGATTATTGAACATAGATTCATTTGTTTGCCTTTGCAGTAACAACAGCAACCTATTTTACATCTTTTTGTTTAAAGTTCTGATTATTGTGTTTTTTCCCTGTCAGAATTCAGAACAATCCCGATCTAATAGAGACCAATCAAATAGAGATTTTCATGACCAGAATGTTCGGCGCATACCTGATCCATATCGAATGGTACGTATTTTACTATTTTACTCAATAACATTTATTGAGACATGCAATGGAATTTGTTTGATAGTTTTTATATTACTGAAGTTTTTGTTTCTTTTAAGATTGATGAACTTGTTGGAGTACCACCCACTCAAGAGTTTGATGATTCTGTGCAGGGGGAGAAACAGTGGTGAGATATGAACTACTTTTAACTGTTTGAAATTTTAATTTAATGATGACTTAACTCTTGGACTAATACTTGGTTTTCTTTCATTTTTTTTTTCAAATCCTTCTATTAGGATGAAGATGAAGAGGAAATAACAATTGATGAGTATTTTGTGGAGAGTGACCAATCGGACAATGACAACCCAGACAGTGCTCCTATGCATGAAAATCTGTTTCATCAGGAAGAAGAGCAACCTGCTCCTGCTGTTGGGGATGGAGTGAGAATACATTGTGAACTAGCAGCAGAGCCTGAGGCACTGGCAGTGAATCCAGTTCAACTCACACACTCCGTTCTCAGGAGACAAATTCAGTCGGAAGAATTTACCTCAACCATCACAACTCCAGTAAACGCCTCACCTGCTGAAGCTCTCCTTATGGTTTTAGCCATGGCGCAAGTCAACAACCTCACGTTCAAAGCTTTTGTGGACTCTGCCAAACTTTTGAATTCCCTTTTCACCTCCCCAGTTATTGGCAATACTTCTTATTTATTGGACAAAGTACTGCATTCATCGGAAGGCATTGAGAGGTATTTTTATTGTAAAAAATGTTTCCATTCTTTTGGTCATGTTGATCATACTACAACTCACATTTTAGTTTGCCCTGAGGTTGGGTGTAATACATCAAACAAAATTAAGGACCTTACTCAGGCCACTTACTTTGCTTTGTTTTCAATTCCTGCTCAGTTACAGCTTCTGTTCATGGATAAGAAAATTTGGGAAAAGCTAATTAACCCAAAGGAAAGAGTTAAGGAGTTTCGTGGTGTGTTCAAAGATATTTATGATGGTGCTTCATACCGAGCCTTTGTTGCCTCTTTGCCTAGTGATATACTTGAAAAGATAATTTCATTTGTCTTTTGTACGGATGGTTCTCCGCTTTTTAAATCATCAAGTTACTCTATATGGCCCTTTTTTTAAGTATCAATGAGTTACCACCTGATCTGAGGATGAAGAATTTGTTACTTGCTGGACTTTGGTTTGGGAACAAACATCCTCCCATGGATCTCTTCCTCCAGCCTATTGCTGATCATTTAAAATCTTTGTCAGTCAATGGTTTCAAAATACAGATTGAAGATGAAGAAGTAAGAATGAAAGCATATGGTGTGGCTTGTTGTGTTGACTCTGGTGCGAGGGGAGCAGTACAAGGAATAAATTCTCACAGTGGCAATTATTCCTGCAACTGGTGTGAAATTCCAGGAAAATATGTTGATCATAAGGTAGTGTTCCCTTTCGAAGAGATTCCTCCAAAGCTACGCACCCATGCAGATACTGTTCGATATGCAACAGAATGTGTTCAGAATAACCAACTTTCTTATGTTTATGGTGTTCAGTACTTGAGCCCTTTGAGTCAACTCCCTCATTTTGATCTTGTTACGGGGATGGTGCAAGATTTTGCACACAATGTGCCCTTCGGAGTATCAAGAACCTTTCTGAATGATTGGCTGTCTAACACCTCAAGAGGTTCCTACATAGGATCACCGGATGATGAACAAGAACTTGATGAAAAGATGCTGAAGTTAACACCTCCTCTAGAAGTCAGGCGGCGTCCTCGAAAAATTTCAGATAGCTCACATTGGAATGCCAGAGAGTATGAAAACTGGACATTGTATTACTCTTTAATAATTCTTGAAGGCATTCTGCCATTGAAATACTTAAGAAATTGGAGCTATCTGGTTCAGGCGGTTTACTTGTTGTCACGAGAGACCATAAGCTCTAATGATATAAATAATGCCCACAGACTACTGTTGCATTTTGTCACTGAGGTTGAACAGTTCTATGGCGAAGGCTTTATGTCCTATAATTTGCACATTTTGTGCCACCTAGCAGAGAATGTCTTAAGATGGGGACCTATATTTTGTGTATCTACTTACTGTTTTGAGAACGGAATTAAGGAAATGAAGGGACTTCTTCATGCTCAGCGTGGTGTGCCCCACCAGATACATAGGGCTTTGTCTTACAAGCAAGCCTCGCATATCCTCAGAAGCTTGTGCAAGACGCCAAAAACTGATGTCTTCGAGGCGAGCATACTACCTAAGACTAACAAAATGACCATGTACTTTCCTCTCAATGAATGTGTTGTGCTTGGATCGAGTTCTATTTTTGTGGCCAATGCTGAAGAAAATTACTTAGTAGGAAGTTCAGGATTCAACATTGATGCATTGAATTGCACAGTTTACAAGAAAATTATCAAAGGAAAGTGTGTTTACACCGCTGATGATTGAAAACCTGATGCAACATTTAATAATTCTGTTGCTTTAACAGTTAGTGGTCAAGTTGTTATTATCAAGAAGTTTATTCTAGATGTTGCCACTCAAAAAGTTTTTCTATTCTGTGTTGATGTGCGTTGCTCCACATTTCTACGAATGCCTCAGGGTATCAGAATAGCTCCCGAAGACCATTGTGTTAGGCTCATTTCTTATATTGGAAGAAGACTGCGGTTAGTGTCAGTCACAGAACTGAAAATTATTTGTGAAAAATCTGAAATGAATGATAAGTTGTATGTATCAGCTCTCCCCAATCTCTGCAATGTCTTTTAATTAATCTGACAAACATTTCAGCTACTGCTTCTGAAAATTAGTTGTGAGAAAAATAAGTTCAATCATGAGCATGTCACAGCTCTCTTCAATGTGTGCAATGTGCAATGTGTTTTTATCAATCTGACAAAAATTTCTGTAATTGCTACTGAAAATTATTTGTGAAAAAATATGTTAAATTATAAGCTGTATGGAACAGCTCTCCCCAATCTCTGCAATGTCTTTTAATTAATCTGACAAGAAGTTCTTAAATTATTTTATTTAAAAAGAAGCTAAGTTGAGTGATAATCTGTTTGTATCAGCTTAACAGCTCATTCTGATCCATGTCTTAAAATTGTTGTGATTTCATTGTTCGCTTTTGTCAGTTTTGTGTTTTACTGTCTATTTTCTTGTTTTCAGAATGATGATAATGATGACTCTGTCCTTGTTATCAATATGAATGGGAAGTTCTCTTTGAATTTTCTTTTATTAATTCTTAGTCTAAAGACTTCTTTCATTGTACTTGCTTTGCTGAAAAGATTTCTTTGACAAGAAACATGTGCTGGTCAATAGCAATAAAATATTGTATCGTGACTTTAATTATTGAACTGATATTTATTACTTTGCCACTCTACTTCATTGTTTCAAAAAGACCCCCTGAAATGACTGATTAAGGGTAAAGTATAGACACAGGATGAAAAAAAAAGGACTTTAATCGTAGCAGGAAAATTTTAACCAAGGTTTTAAACTAAAAACAAGTTATTCAGACAATACATCACAGTTTTATTGATGCTACTAATTACAAATGAGACAAAGATATAACAACACCAAAAATTGGAAAACAGAAGTACAGTTGCACGATGGTGCATCGAGAATTCAGACAGGTATTTTCAATAGCTTACAATTAAATTATCAACAATTAAATTTAGGGACTCTTTAACATTTTTCAACCATAATTCAAGTTCATTTAAACTCCTGAGTGGAGTTCTTGCGTTTTCCCCTCATATCTCCCTGTACCCCTGCATCAGAAACATGTGAGATAGCATTATCAACCCAAGAGTCACAAATGCAAAGTGTGTTTTTATACATAGTCTTGCAGACTTTCTTTCGCTTGCCATTAATTTTTAAGTGGTATGTTCGGCTTGATGTTTTCCCCCCCTTGCATCCTGTCAGGGCTATCTTTTTAACAGGAAGAGTAATTGTCAATGATTCCTTTATAAAATTCCACTGTTTGAAATGGTCGTTTAAATCCCAAAATTCCTTATTGACACAAGAGCGCTCCTCCTCAGTCAATTTAGGGATCTCACACCGCTTGCATTTTTCTGGACAAGGAGGTCTCACTAGACGAGCTTGACGCAATTTACCCTTCCGAGTCACATGCTCTTTACCTGAATTTAATGCCTCTTTCGCTAAGTGAATTTTAAGATGAGACGGAAACATTTTTTTGTTACAATTAATAGATTTGAGAGTTGTTGACTTGAAGGAATCTAAAGAATCGAGAGGAGTAACAGGGCATTTCTTCTTTTCCATTAACACACTATCACTGGTATTATGAAGTTCTGCTTGACTGCCAGTGAGCACACCTATCTGGATATGATGATCAGCAAGCAGGCACAGATCACTTTGGGATGTACCTAAAGCATAAAAAAAAGGGGATAAATTTTACAGAGAAAAGAATTTAAAAAGAGAAAAGGAGGGGGAGGGGGGGGGGGGGGTCAGTATAAATTCACCTTACTGCCACATATGAGATTGCAAAAAGCAAGATACTGTACATGGAATGGAAAATTTGCAACTATATTACCTTCAAAATCACCCCTTGATGATGTTGTGTCTGGTGCAACAGCCATAGAACTGTCTTGTGTTGGGATAGCTACAAAACAAATCAAACAGATCACTTCAATATAAATTTTACACAAAAAATAAATTCCTTGAAACAACAGCAATTAAAATTCTTTAAATTAATAATAGGTGAGGAAATAAAAAATAAGTCTTTCAAAGAACAGAAGTATGCCAAAGGATCTATCTTAAAGATACTGTAAGGTTGGTGGATGTTTAATTAATTGATGATATTGGCATTTACCTGGCAATACATCTCCTGGCAAGCTTGTGACATTATCCTTATTACTGCCAATATAAGATGAAAACTCTCTCCTGGTCGGCTCACTGATAAAGTGTGCTTGCAGTGTAGACGCATCATCCTCTCCTAATGTAACACTTGCAGGTGGAATTTTAGCTGCTGATGAACCTTGAAAGGAAAGAGAAAGAAAAATGGCATAAGAACTGAACTTTTCGACAAATACCTCAATCATGAAATTCCACGACAAAAAGTGTGGCGGAAAGGAGCATTCAGCAACTTTCGATAAATGCACGAACAGGTAAATGATTTCCTCGCTTCTAGATATGAAGCGAATAAAACTAAATGAGGCGAGGCTCAAATTTGAACTGCCTGGTCTAATAATTGTAACAGAATGAAACTCTTACATTTACGTCGAGGTGAGAAGCTTAATTTTCTTCTGACAGCTGGATGTGGCAATGATTGTTGAAACTCGGCTATGTCAGGTGCCTCGAATATTTTATCCCACCATGGCGGAAGAGGTGCTGAAAAATATAACAAAAGTGATGTAAGCAATAATTCAAAAATTGTGCATAACAAATCAATTATTTAACCGCAAACCGCAAAACATTTTGCGCAAAGAGAGCAATAACCAAAAACAACACCGATACTGCTCATTTTGATACAACATTTATAATCACGATGTATTTTTGCAAGACGCTGTACTCACAAGTTGAGCCGGGTGGAGATGACGCATTCGAATTTGATAGTGGCGAATATTCTGTCACTGTCAAAGTCCCACTCTCTCGACAATGTTCATCAGATGAAAACTGGCTTGATTTGGCTGCGGTCACAAGTTTCATAGCCCTTTTCGAGCAGCCAGTTATAGCCATTTTTATTAATTTAATTGGATTTGGATACACCTCATAAAACTAACTTGATTAAGGAAAGCAGCATTCCCGTCCCTTCAAAACGTGTCCTAGCAAGGGGGGAAAAGGTTGATCGTTTCGTCAAGAGCACTGGAAGATGATTGTTTTGTCAACTTGCAGTTGATCTGTTTGTAAAGGGAGTTGCCAGCAGTCGCCACGAGGAGCGCGCGCGGTACAGCACGAAGTGGCGCGCGGAAAGAAAAGGAAAAGAATGTTCAAACCACTGCGCGGCGCGTGTGCGGTGAAATGAAAACCATCGAAACCATCTGAATGAGCGATAATATGCGCAGTATATTATGCGAGCAGCGATAAGAGAAAGAGGAGCAGAATCAGGAAACAAAGCCCATGCGGGTCTCGGTTCTCTGTGTACGCTCCATAACGCATAACATGTGCTTTGTGTGAGCATTCCCATGGTACAAGCTGCCAGGATAGAGCTGTGGTGTCATCTCCTTGGTGTACCATGGGAATCTCCTCAATCCCATGGGAGACGAGGTCCCATGATAAAGTACCATGGCAAACCTCAACTCATTTTGCCGTGGGATTGGTGGGAGCTCCATGGGATAGGACGTCCCATGAGCGATCCCACGGGAGTTTGCGTCCCTCCAATGGGAAAGAGGGCAGTTCCCGTGGGATGCGTCCATGGGATTCCCATTGAGTCCATGGGTTTTTGGGACTGGGGATTATGAAGATTTGAAGAAAGTGAGTGAAAGAAAAGTTAACTTGTGGATTTGTCTGAAATCGGCGGTCTGGCCGC
>CABIKL010004030.1:0-10214 GCA_902196195.1 Aptinothrips rufus | reverse complement strand
TTTTTTTTTTTTTTTTTTTTTTTTTTTTTTTTTTTTTTTTACTTTCTTGAGACCGGATTCAAAACTTCTATTTGTATATTAGAAACAGTATATATTATGCCGCTTGCATCATGCTTGCATGAGCAAGAAGGTTTGAAGTAACCGGCTCAGATAATTTCAAAGAGACTCACATTACTCAGTTGAATGAAGCACTGATGTCGAATCGAAACTGAATCAAAATGGAAGTTCAAACTGCAAAGTGAAAGTACCAAGAATAGATACATTGAAGCGAGCTGAGTTATGTCACGGACCCGAACTCATTCGAACAACACATTCGTTCGCGCCCCGTACACATGGTACACATCGATTACTTCGATAAATCGACAAACCGGTGTCGTTGTTTTTGTTTTGCTGGACTGTATGTAAACATTGTCATGCCTCATGCGATCCGCGATCTTTGGAAAAAGAGTGAGATCTGCTCACTATGTTCGTCTTAGCAGAAATGAAACACGTAATTAGAACACCGCCGTGGAAATTCAATGTAAAATTAACGGACGCCATTGCGGAAGAACTGAATAAAAAACTCGCAAACAAGGTGAGCCTCCATTTCACGCGGTGTAGGCACACCCCCTAACCTGACCATAATAAGTGTTCTGCACATGTCACTGTGGTAAAAGATTCAATTCTTGTAATCTATTTACAGGTTGTACTTAATGTTGGGCTTTGCATAGCGTTACACGATATTGTTCATATAGAGGACTCGTTTATATTTCCCGGTGATGGTGCAGCTCATACTAAGGTTAGATTCCGTTATGTTGTTTTCCGACCATTCATGGAGGAAGTTCTCGTTGGAAAAATTCGTAGTTGTAGTCCAGAAGGAGTACACGGTGAGTTGTCTTGACACATTTCACCTTTCTGTTTTCTGTTGGAGTCACTAACGTACTATATTTCTTTCTTTCTGCGTTCGGCAGTTACCTTAGGATTTTTTGATGACATTATTATTCCACCAACTGCTCTCCAACATCCATCACGTTTTGATGAAACAGAGCAAGTGTGGGTGTGGGAGTATGACACGGGAGCTGACGGAGAAAAGCATGATCTCTTTATGGATGCAGGTGCGAACAAATCAAGTTACGTTGTCACGCTCATAATTATCTTTTGTTCATTTCATGAATTATTTTGTGTTGTACTTTATGTTCTTCTACAGGTGAACCTATAAGATTTCGTGTATCGGCCGAGAACTTCATTGAAACTTCCCCGAGTGGTCCTGAGCAACCTGACCTTGCAAGTAGCAGCGATGCAGTGAAACTAGAACAAAAAATTCCTTACACTCTAACTGTGAGTTGACTTTTAGTTCCTGTCATAAGAACCTTAATTATGAAATAGTTTATCATGCTATTAAGAGTGTAACTGAAAATAAAGGAAATTCTGTTGACTTCTTCATTAATTCTAGCAAGCCAGTTACTTATTAGGCTGTCTCACTGCGTCTCAGACAGTGTCACAGTAAGACTTTACGCCTGTCCTTATAAAATATTTTCAAGCTCCCATCAATTTTTAAAATCTGTTCATTAGTTTCAATATTTTTAATAAATCAGTTACACTTTCAGCAGCATGATAAAATTTGTCTGTGCAACTTTTTACTTATGTTTTCTTTTTATTTCTCTCTAGGGAGGCATAAGTGAGCCTGGGCTGGGTCTTTTATCATGGTGGTCGTAAGTAGGCTTTTGTGTTTGAATTTATTTGTTTCAAAGAGATGAAGGGACTTCAGCAATGTTTCAATGCTTAGTTAAAGGGAGACTCCAGTCACCCTCTGGATTTGTTTCATTTGTGTGTGAATTTAACTCGAAGGATGTAAACTTTATATCTTTTGTTACTCTTCTTAGTTCTCTTGTGAGATTTTTAGTTTAATTTTGTTCATACAGCACGAATCAGCTGAGAATATCAATTCATTGTGTTACTGTGACATTTATATTATTATTTATTCTCACAAGAACATGAACATGGATATTGTTACAGAACTCTGATTTCTGCTACTAGGACTCATTACTCTTTTTACAAATTTTACAAGGTCACTTTTCGTATCAGGCGACACCACATAAATTGAGACAAGGACAAGTCATGTATTCTGTCATTTCCTTAAGTTGCTAGTAAATTCTGACGCTCTCTGAGCTGATCGCAGACATGTTGAGTTTCTGTTCAGGATGTAATTTGCATTTGCATTGCATTGAGTTTCCTGAAAAAGAAAAAAATGGGCTTCAAAGCAGCAAAGAAAATATACACCACTGATAATAGAACAAACAATATGCTTTTAAACAAACAATCTTTTGATTTTCCTATGAGTGCACGTGGTCCTAAAAATATTAGTTCAACCCTCTTTGGAATTATATTTCCTCTTGATCAAAAGTTATTTGTCTAAAGAATTCCTTTTTTACACAGTAAATGGTTTTCTTTCCTTGCAAACTCTTATGCAGTGTCGGATTTGCGAATGCAATGCAATGATTTTGATTTTCATTTAATAATAGTAACAAATATGATATGAATATTACACGTGTATTCTACCCATACCTCTTCCTGGAATGTGTTTTCTTATTTGAAATTAGATCATTGCTGTGAGGTTTTGAAATTTTTTGAAGTTAAATTCAGGCAACTATTATTGATCAAGAAAATTGAAACACATTTATCTTCATTTGAACTTTGATTTTAAGTTAGTTCACTTTTTGTGTTACAATGGAAGTGACAGAGACATTTTATTCGATAGCATCAGGTGTAAATTTATATCGGGAATCCACATAATCCGCATAATCCAGCTAGTCTTTGAGTAACTAAGAAAATATCCATCTTTTACATCAGCAACCTTTTTGTTTCTTCTTCTCTCCTGGAAATACAAGTTTAGATTTGCACCTTATGGTAAACTTTTGTTTTTCTCCTTGAAAAAATATGTAAGTTTGTTCATAACTTGGGATATAGTCTTAACTTACTCTGCATCTATGCATTTACGTATTGTATTTCAAAAAATCACTCCTTGGTAACAAGTGACTGAAAGAAGATACAATGCTACTCAATGTCAAACTGGTACCATTAAACAGATATTGTTAAATACTCTAGGTTGAGAAGACTTTTCACGCATACAACTAGCTATAAAAACATGGGTTTTTATGAGTGAAGGAGAACAACTTTGGCATCACACACACTATGATGAGAATTTGAGAGTATTAATTATCTACAGAAACAAGCATGATTTTGTTTTACATTTTCGCTCATTGTTGTGGTTCTTATGTTGCATGCTCAGTTTGTGTACATGCCAGCCATCCATTTAATATAGGGGCAATCTAGACAGACTTTTTTTTAATGATGTATAGATATTTTCTGTGATATGGTAGAAAATTCAGGATGCTATTTTAATAAATGACTTCTCAAATACAATTCCTTGCAGGAAAATGGTCCATTAAAGAACATTAAAGGTATTGTACATGGGCAATCTTAATTGTTGATCAAGCTTAATGAAGTTAACCATTGTAAAGAATCCCACATATCATTAATACGAAATGTTCACATGAAGTACCTCAAAAGTCAGGATATGCTATTTGTAGTTTGAAATAGAGAGCTGCAGGAAAAGAGGGGAAAGCTCCAAGTACATGCTTGCAGAGTCAGAGGACACTCTCAATTTAAAAAGAAAAATAACATTCCTTTGTTTTTAGATTTATTCTTTAGGTGTTCTTCCTACAAATATCTGTACTACTACTACCTTCCTATGATGTAAACATATCATTTAATTATGAGGACGTATCAATTGAAGTCACATAATACCAACTCTCATTACATTAATAGTTCATATTGATGGCCTACTACCCTTGGGATTTGTTGCATTTTCTGCAACAATTAAGAACAAAACAGAAATCATGAAAACATTCTTAATCTTGGGAGAAGACAGAGGTTTGTTAATAACAGAGTGGTACTGATTCCTAAAGTAGTTTTCAGTTCTGGTGAACTGTATATCATTGTAGTTTTCGTACTTAAAAGTCTTGATTGGAGTGGTGTGCTCCTCTATTCCTTGTGAACACGTCAACCATCAAACACTCATCCGCATTCACATATAACGCAACCATTTCATTCCCTCAGGTACAAAATTAGTTATGCCTATAATATTTATTTGGGACACTCAGCATTGGAAGAAATAGTTTTTAAGGTCAGTGCACACGCTGGGCTCTTGGTATATCACAGCAGCGTTACTCGATAACCAGACACCGCGGGAGGTGCTCGCGAAGGTACTCAAACAGCTCCTGCGACGCCCCCGGACAGTTGGTCAGCTCCAGCTCCTGGAGGTGGCGAAGTTGGATGAGGCTCGACAGCCCGCTGGAAGTCAACTGTGGGCATCCTGCAGACATGGAGCACAGGCTCGTCAGTGTGCGCGGTGGTAGCTCAGTAAAAACAAAAACCCAGAATCTGAGACAACTCAACCCAAAAACCAGTGGTATGAAAAAATTATCTCGGAGGTGATTTTGAGACCTGTTGCAAAATGATCAGGAAGCTCCGAAACGCTTTTTGGAATAGTTCTCAAAATCACCTCCAAAAATATTTTTTCAACCCTTGCTTTCTGGGTTGGGTTGCACAAGATTCTGCATGTTCTGGGTTTTGGTTTTTCTGTGAGGAGCAGATCGCGTCAGTATACATGCATGCGCACGCACTGATACTTGTGGCCTGGACTGTTCATGATTGTAACTTTATGATCTTGTATACTCAGACCGAACTAAGGTCTGGAATAATTTGGCGGTTGAGGCGCATGCGCAGAGCGGCCGCGAAGGAGAGGGAGAACGAGCGGGAGCCCTCGCGGCCGCTCTACGCATGCGCCTCAACCGCCAAATTATTCCAGACCTTAGTTCGGTCTGAGTATATTGAATAAAATGCATTATTATGATTACCTTTTTTTTCTCAAAGCCTTAGTTGCATATTAATGTTTGTTTTGGGAAGACCATATTTAAGACGGCACAAGGCAAAGAAAAGTGAGAGGGGGGGGGGGGGGTTGACTCACCTGCCAAAGACAACACTTGCAAGTTCCGCATGCCGCAGAGATGCTGCAGGCCGAAGTCCCGCACCTGGGAGCACCAGCGAAGGAAGAGCGCGCTCAGGGAGAGCATGGTGGAGATGTAGCCCACACCGATGTCAGTGATGTGCACGCATCTGCAACACAGGTCAGCCACAAACTCAGCGAGGTAGATCAGTCGACCATGAATGGGGCGACGGTCGTCGCCATGACAACTAGTCTCGCGGGTGCTCGCGGGAGTGGTGCGGACCGGCAGGACCGCCGTGGGATGGGATCAATATATGAATGGACGACATACTTCGCTCTGTCGCTGATTGAGAGAGAGGGGGTGTTTATCACAATGAGGGACGCCCCCTCTCTGCCCCGCACTCTGGTTCTTAGCGTCTGGGCTGGGCCGCAAAGACTCCTTAAATAGCCCAATCCAATTTCCGAAGACGCAGCGACGACGACGCCGCGGCTGAAGCGGGGGAGGGAGACAGACGAGTCAGAGTCATTGACAGCGATACACCCCTCGCCCCCTCTCCCGTGTTATTACCTGGCTGACCACGGCTATATTTAGACGCGGAGCAGCGGCAGGCGGGGGTGCCGGGGGTGCGCTGGAGCCTGACGCGGGGGGGGACCTACCCCTGCTGACATTTGTGTGTCAGGCCAGGCTCACCTGTCCAGCGTGAGCTCCTCCAGCTGGTTGAGGTCGCAGGCGATGCACTCGAGGGCGGCGTCCGTAACGCGGGGGCACCACGACAAGTCCAGGCAGCGCAGCATGTGGAGGTTCTCGGCGATCATCTCCACGCCCTCGTCGCTGACCTTACTGCACCCCGACAGGCTGAGCACCGTCAGGTTGGGCAGGGAGTGGACTGCAACAACCACAACAACATGTCAACAACAAACAACACGACATGTCTCGACTATCATCTCCACGCCCTCGTCGCTGACCTTACTGCACCCCGACAGGCTGAGCACCGTCAGGTTGGGCAGGGAGTGGACTGCAACAACCACAACAACATGTCAACAACAAACAACACGACATGTCTCGACTATCATCTCCACGCCCTCGTCGCTGACCTTACTGCACCCCGACAGGCTGAGCACCGTCAGGTTGGGCAGGGAGTGGACTGCAACAACCACAACAACATGTCAACAACAAACAACACGACATGTCTCGACACGGTAAAAACGGTCCCTCGGAATCCAAGGAACGGCGGATGGTTCCTTGAAAGTCCATTGTAAAAGGATAGGTGATCCAAGGAATCATCCGCCGTTCCTTGGATTCCGAGGAACCGTTTTTACCGTGGACTTCGGTCCATTTTCACCCCCGTGTGCCGTGTGCCCAAGTTTTGGCGTCGCAAACGTTATTGAATGGTGCAGCTTGATGTGTTCAGCCAGTAGCCGCTGATCTGGAGCAGCCGTGCTGGTCCTTCAATTCACTGCTAGAGAGTGGTTCCTTACAAGGCGACACTAATAAAAGTCGTAAATTCAGGACGACACAACACTGGAAATTGGGATGTGATAATGCTTGCACAGAGTGTTAATTTTTAACACATCTCCCATGTATGTCTGATTATCACCTACACAGGCGGCATCGACAAGGGGATGGGTAGAAAATCGGTTCTGTGAAAAATATTCACAAAGTTACAAAAAAAAAAGCACTGCAAAGTTTCTTTCCAAAGTGAAGTCGAAAAAACTCGTAAAATGTAACATGTCTGATTTTAACGACTTCACTTTGGAAAGAAACTTTGCAGTGCTTGTTTTGTAACTTCGTGAATATTTTTCACCGAACCGATTTTCTACCCATCCCCTTGTCGATGCCGCCTGTGTGGGTGATGGTCAGAGGGGGGCTGGGGGGAAGGTGGGCGAAGCGACTCACTGAGCAGAGCACTGCCGCGCCGTGCCGCGCCGTGCCTTTGACGGCGACGGTACAAGGGACGAGCGGCGCGTGACATGGCCCGGGACTAAAAGCCCTCGGGCTGGCAGCCCACCCCTCCCCGCCCCACCCCACCCCGCCGCACCACACCCCCGCGCACTTCCTACCCAGGCCTCCCTAGCAACTCCTTGCGTTTACCTTGGCTCTCAGAGTGTGAGTGTCGAGGGGGCAGTCAGTCGCGAAATCCTGTGTACAACCGATCTGAAAATCCAGGCAAAGTCCGACGAAATTTCCAACAAAATCCGACGCAGTCTGTTAAAAATCCGGTGCAGTCCGGCGAAAATCCGCCCCCAATCTGAAATCCTGTGTACACCTTTTGGACGAGTGATTGCCCCCTCGGTGAGTGTACTGTGTTCTAACCGCAGTAATATCATCACACTTTTGGAGCTCTGAGAGTAAGGTACCTTTACGTCCCATCGCTTTAAAAGTGCGATGAGAGGTTCATTGCGCCTGCAACCTGCAAGTCCATTTAACTGTGAAGAATGGCATTGTGGAAATCACTGCTCATGTGTTTGTTTACAGGGTGGTCACTGCGCGAGGTGAACCCGAGTGAAGCAGAGGTGAGTCCAGGCGCAGCGCGAGGCGCTTTATAACTTAATGACCCCGGAGAGGCCGAGCTGATGTATCACCTGCCCGCACCGTTCACGGACACGCACGGGGGTCGGCTCGGGTCGGGTAGGGTCTGATCGGGTAGGGGTCACTGGCTGCTGCTGCCCTGCCCGCTGTGCGGTGCCACAAAAGCAACAAGCAATCAAAACAGCATGCCACCCCGCGAGGGCTGGGGCTACACTGGAATGTTTGTTGAATAGGTGCACACGGTCTTTACAAACGCGGCATATGTCTGTCATGTGTATCTTGATTGGGGATGTTTTACGGCAAATGCATACAGAAAAACCAAAACCCAGAATCTGGGGCAACTCAATCCAGAAACGAAGGGTGAAAAAAAATATTTTTGAGTTGATGTTGAGACCTGTTGCAAAATGATCAGGAAGCTTCGAAACGCGTTTAAGAATAGGTCTCAAAATCACCTCCAAAAAATATTTTTTTCACCCTTGGTTTCTGGGTTGCATTGGGTTGCTGGGTTTTGGTTTTTCTGTGTGTGATGTTTTGTCGTGACGTGTTGTCGCCCGTGGCCGAGCCTCATCAGGCTGAGGCTGAGGGATGTGAGTTCGGACTCGTCCCTCCCAGAGCGGCCACTCGCTGGCTCGCTGCGCCCTTGAGCTATTTTCGGCGGCCGGCCCTGGAGCGCCTGTGATCCAGCGGGTAGGCAACCCGCATGCAGCGCTGTCTGGCGGGCGTGTCGAGCAGGTGCAGCCCGCTGCGGGCAGGGCAGGGGCCGTGACTGACACGGATACACTGGAAACCCAAGGCGTTTGCAACCGAAGATAGGCGACTTTTCCGATGCCCTGGCGTTGTGTGTTAAGTTGTAAACACCGCTGCAGCACGTGTGTGCTTGCGTGTTGCTTGAGACAAGACGTTCAAAAATTCAACAACGTTAGCGTTGGTTAGCGTTGAGTTTTATACACTCTGGCTGGAAATCTCGAGCTCGACAGGGAACGAACTTCAAGGACTCGATCTATCAATCTGAGGTCAGCGAGGGGAGCGGAGACAGGCCGGACAGGTGTCTGGGTGGAAGTGAGCAAGCGACTGCAACTCCACAACGGCTGCCTGCCCGCCGACATGTGTGTGTCATACCGACCTTCACTTTGCCGTAACTTTCTCTATCGATGGATCGTAACCTTATTTAACCCCTCCACTCCTCTGACTCCACGTGACACGGCCTTGGCCATGCGCCAGTGGAGAGGTACGTCGTATGACGGCACAGAGAGAGAGCTACGCGCCGCGCTAAGCCGCCCCGCCCAGCCCCGCTCCGCCCCCGCTGAGCCCTCGTCGGCTACTTTCACCGTCATAAGCCGCCGGAAATAAGTCCCGCGCACTGAAAATGAAGTGAGGTTGGCAGCCAGGTACTACCTGCCCAGGTAGGGATGGGCCAGGGGCGCCGTGTTGGCAGCCAGGTACTACCTGCCCAGGTAGGGATGGGCCAGGGTTGCCATGTTGGCTGAGACCGGTGAGTTAAAGGTCGAAGGTGAACAGTATCGGTTCTCGTCTAACGTGACTGAACTTGGTGGATCCGATTCTCGCTGACGGTCCTGGTGCTTCCCTTCTTCGAATTGATTCCAGTCGGCATACATTTGTAAACAGCAAGCATAGTTCAAGGTTGAGCCCCCTGCTCCCTGCACTCCGCACGCAAGGAGCAGATACAGCTTCTTCTCGAGACAGTTCATTGCTAGCTGTACTAGAAAAAGGTCAAAACTTATCATTTTTTGTGTGTTAGGGAACTTTTTGGGTCCCAGTCAGAAATTTTTCCGGAATAACGGAACATAAAATGACCAATTATTTAATTTAAACAAATCAGCTTTCCCACCACATTTTCAGATTTATTCCATTTTTTTCGGAATTGTGTCTGATTCGGCGATTTTAAATTTAATTGAGTGTTTGAGATAACAAGTGGGCATCATTCATTTTCAGCTTACCTTCAAGCGATTTTAGGATGGGATTAGCCATCGTAAGTAGTTTACCCTCCACATCTGGTTAGATAATGCGCCTAGATCGAGTGGAACCGGACTGACTGCTCCAGTTTCACAGCTGAAGCATGGCTGAAGCCGCCCCACTGCTACCGGCCAAGTGGATGCTTTGTTCCACCAACCGGCAATCAAAGGGTCCTTTATATCTGCGCGTGATATAATTATCACAAGGGCTTCCAGGATACCAAAAAAAAAAACTCTCGCCCGTAACATACAACATTCCTGCTGTGCGATTAATTTAATAAAAACTCAAATCAAAAATTTCCTAAACCTTTCTGTGGTCGAATTAAGAGAAACCCCTCGATTTTAGCTAACCATATTCTGAGAATTCAATATGGATGGTTGATCGGAACCGAGGCATGTTGTTTTTCTCTCTCTATCTTGCCGGTCAGTGCGCGCTGGGTTCATGTTCATTACCCGTAGTCAGTCCAAGGTCCTTCTACGTGAACTCCCGGGCTGTATTGAACCTCGTTAATTGGGACTCAGCGAGTGGACAGGGCAGGTGGAGCAGAGCGGGGGCAGCCTGGCTGCCTGGACCCTGCCGGACAGGATCCCGAGAGCTGCTTTGATGTCCGCCTCGCTGCGCGCACGGCAAGGGGCAGGGGAGGGGAGAGAGAAAGAGGGGGGGAGAGAGGGAGAGAGAGAGAGAGAGAGAGAGAGAGAGAGAGAGAGAGAGAGAGGGGGGGGG
>CABIKL010004029.1:0-10215 GCA_902196195.1 Aptinothrips rufus | reverse complement strand
CGAAAACCACGTTCTTCCATAAGACCCTGTGCTGCGCGGTACACAAACATGGCGGCCAAACAACTGAACGCTAGCGCTCGTGCATAAGACCTTAGTTTAGAGGCGTTTCGATTGGGAGCGCCTATAGCAGACGACGAGCGGGAGGAAGGGGAAAACAAGTGACGGTTTGTTATGGATGGGATAGACGACTTGAGCTCAGCCGATTTCGAAGAAGAAAATAAGAAGTGGTGTCAAGATCATGGCGGCCATGACGTCAGATTCAACCCCCTCCATTCCTTCCTCACCCCCGCTTGCCCGGACTCTGACGTCACGGCCGCCATGTTCTTGACACCATTTCTTATTTTCTTCTTCGAAATCTGCTTAGCTCAAGTCGTCTATCGGGCGCAGGCTTGTCTCTGGAGCCACCTCCCACTACCCTGCCCCAAGAAGGGGTCATACGGCTTTTTCTTGTGTCGAAAAGTTGCGGCCTTCATAGTGCGCCTCGCCCGCACGAAGGCCCATCTTGGTCCACCCCCTCTCAGGATCGCCAGAACATCCCCTATCACCTGGTGCCCTTTTCGACGGCCTGTGATAATTCTCACGGTATGACGCATCAAAAGGAAGGAGTTGACAGCAACAACACCGAGAAATCAGGTGAGTACCCTGTCTCCGTGAAACAGGTACCACCGCACTCTCAGCCTCTTATTGACTTTTTCTATGTACACTACTTAGTTTTTTGTGCAGCAATTCGTCTCTGACCACAAAGAAGTTAGTAAGTATATTGACTTTTTTTCTTAATATTTTTACTTAGGAAACAATAGTTCATTATCTGCAAGGAATTACTTTGTAGTTATGAAGTAAATGGTACATTATATTGCTGCTTAAAAAACTTTGTACCTCATAAAGAAAAAGTCAATAAGAGGCTGAGAGTGCGTGTACCCACAATACACCCCCCACTCTACGCTCCGACACGTCGCCGGACCAGACAATAGTGTAAGCCGCGTCAACCGTCCGAATATTTGTGAGGGGAGGGTAGAAGAATTCGGCTATAGGCTCTCAGGGTGGTCCTAGGCGAGGGACAAAGACACCCTGGGGGGCGCAAGTCGACTGCGTGACCGGGATGCTTGAAGATGTCGTAATAACGTAGACGGTGAAGAAAATCTCCCGAAATTTCCGTAGTAGCGATTCTTTTTAGATCCACTACTGCTAACACCTTCTGGGAGCAGCACTTTTACGATTGCTCACTTATTCTCTTCAGCCTCATTTGAAACCGGAAGCACGTCAGTTATGAGTTCCGGCCTGGCCTTTCCTTACCACCTCTCTTGGTATCTTGGTCGGCGCGGCCGTTGGATACTCCGCGCGCTGCCTCGAGATCCTCGCGAAGGTCTTGCTTCTGCTCTCTTGAGGTGCTTCTCTCGTGGTAGCCGCGGGCGCGTTCGTACTCGATCTCTGATACAAAAAAAATCAAACCCGTTGGATAATCCTTTAAAAGCGTTTTACCTCCCCCCCCCCCCCCCCCCCCCCCACACACACACACTGGTTCACAAGAAACTCGGTCAAGTGACGCTATCTTCCACAGAGAAACGCAAAATTACTATAACGAAACGATAGCGATTTCCCGAACATTTTTAGAAATGCAAAAACGACCCCCAACAAAAGTCGCAAAAACATAGAAGTATCGATTTCGAATTGACATCGATTTGGAACTGGTTGTACGACGTCAGAATGGCGTTGCCGAATTTTTGACTTGACGATTGGCAGAATTCTGAAACCACTTAAAAACAGCTTATTTTTAAAAAAATATTTTCCCGTGCACTTGTGTTTGGAAGCAGAGGAGATGGGCAGTATGTCGAGTGGATTAATTGCGACCTCCCTCACTTTTGGATTTGCATCATGGGAGAGTTGCCCAGATTTCCTTCACTATTCCGTCCGCGCTGAGGAACTGACTACCTTGCCATCCGCACTGCGACGTAGCGGGAGGTGCAGGTTGTCCGAGGCTGCTCTCGGAGTCCTCGGACTGGGGACGGGTGTGTTCGAGTCCGCGCGGCGCTGCGTGGAGCTGGGGCCGGGCGCGGCCCGGGGGGTGGCCCGGGGGGCGGCTCGAGGTGACGCCCCTGCTCTAGGAGGTGCTCGAGGCGGTGCTCTAGGAGGTGCTCTAGGCGAGTCTGCTCTCTGCCCCGCCCTGTGCACGCCGCTGCCGCGGGGGCGGACGACGGGCGCGCTCGGGAAGGCGGCCACAGCCGCACCGCGTGAGCGACTCGCCAGTTCGGGGGCCAGGTCCGGGGCGCTCATTGCGGGCGGCGTGAACAGTGAGCGTAGAGGCTGTGGAGAGGGGATGGATGGGCCGGTTAAAATGAGTGTTGTTCATCTTGGACACGTGACATAGCAATGTATCGCATAGAGAGAACAGGTTAGCTGCAGCAGCGAAGGCATTTGCAGAATATTAACATCCAAGATTTTTAGCAGCTATAGGTAAGATTCAGCTGTGCAGCTAAGACTTTGACTGCTCTAGCTAACGAGTCTGGCTGTCATAGCTAAATCTTAGCTAGCTGCTAAAAATCTTAGACGTTCATATGCTGCAAATGCCTTAGCTGTTACAGCTAAACTGTTCCCTCCGTGCGGCCCTCTCGAACCACCCCGTCATCCCGTAACGCGTTCAAGTCTCTTCTCAATCGCCGTGATTTGTTTCTCACTCTCGTCGCGAATTTTTTCATCGCGAACTCATTAGAGGCAGCCCTTAAGTTAAGTATTGAAATGTTGTTGAGCTTGATTCATAGCCTCGAGCACGTTAGTTAAAGGGTCGCGGCATAGCAGAACCTAGTTGAAGGATAGGAGCACAGCAGCACGTAGTTAAAGGGTCGGAACATAGCAGGACGTAGTGAAAGGGTCGGAGCATAGCAGGACATAGTGAAAGGGTCGGAACATAGCAGGACGTAGTGAAAGGGTCGGAACATAGCAGGACGTAGTGAAAGGGTCGGAGCATATAGCAGGACATAGTTTAGTTAAAGGGTGATGGTGATAACGATAGTTACAATTCTCCCTTCGCTGGTCGGCCCCTGGCCGCGTCCGAGGTTGGCGTTAGACACGTGGGCGGCCGAGGATGCCGGCTGGGCGTCGACCTCCAGGATCTTGGCAATGGCCTCGGTGAGACTCGCGGCGGTGGACGGCCTCGTCTCGGGCAGGATGTCGGCCGAGGGCCGGCGGTACTCCAGGTTGGACAGGGGCGGCTGCTCCGCGCCCCGCTCCTGGGCCGCGGCGGACCTGACGGCGTCCATCGCCGCCGCGCAGCTCGCCGACATGGGGATGCGGTCCACGGTGCGCCGCAGCGCCGCCAAGTCTCCGGGGTCGAAGAGCGTCTCCATCTGCAGAGGGAGAATTACGTTAGGCAGTGACGGGGAAAGAAAGAGACAGACTTATGCATAATGAACAGGTGCGCCGCATGTGCGAGAGAGGCAACTAGATAGGACTAGATTCTCTTCCCCATCGAAGTGTTTAGGGGGTAATACGGTTACTCAAAATCACTGCACGCGCAGAAACCAAGGGTAAAGAAAACACCTTCGGATGTCGTGTTGAGACCTATTTCAAAATGATCAGGAAGCTACGAAACTCGTTCTGGAATGCGAATCAAAATGTGCCTCAAAAATTTGTACACTTGCCATCTGGGTTGGTTTGCTCCGGTCTAGAATTGGGTTTTCCTGAGTGAAACTAAGGGGCTGAACGAATGGTTCCTGTCCTCACTCTTATCTATAGCGTGCGAAGAATGCAAAGAATACACGTGTCATTAGAATACAATTTTGAAGAGATTGTCTCAGTTTTAACCTCCAATCGCGGTTTCAGAGGCAAACAACAAAAACTTTGGAGAAATTTCTTTGAAGTACAGGGAAGATTCAGAAGCTTCTAATATATTGACCTTTAAGATGGAGTACATACGAATGAGGCAGCCATCGCGAGTTAGACCAGGGCTCTCACCGGCGTGGCTCCGATGGTGTTCTGGATGCTGGCGGTCTGCCGCTGCCGCCCCTCGTAGCTGAAGGGCGGCCGCGCGGCGCTGCCACGGCGGCCCCGCTCGCTCGGCCGCGCTCCCTGCCGCCAGTACGGGACGGGGCTGGCACCTCGCTTCCCGGGCCCCGGCCCCGGCCGCTTGCTGCTGCAATCATTGTTACTTTGGAGCAGCTGTAACGCTCTGTACTCTAATTGCAAAAGAAACGGGTCTGGAAGTCTGGGGTGAAGATTGGTGGTCGGAAACGATAGCGAATCAATGAAATTTGTCGAAACGGTACCCAGTCTACTTTGGCACCGGGTAAAGACTTGTTACAAACCTTGTTTGATGCTGGAAGTACTCTTATCCGAACGCAATGAAACTTATTTGAATTTTTTTAAACTTTTTTGCGTTAAATTTTGAACTATAGTCGAGTGCGACTGAGGCAAGGTTTGAGTCTTTCACAGTGCTCGATTTGTTCTCTGGAGAGTCGCGTGAGCTCAGAGTCCATTGTTCCCCGGCGATATGTTACGTTACCATACCTCTTGATCGAGCCGATTCCCCGAGGCCGCAGCTCCCCCGCCTGCTCCGACACCTCCCCGACGGACCGGTCCTTGGATCTGCATCGCGCACGGGGGCGGGCGTGGTGGCAGTGCGGGGGCGTTGGTGGGGGCGGCTGTCCTCGCGGGGTTGCTGGGGCTGGACTTAGAGTCCGTCGTTCTCTCCTGCGCGGACAAGGGAAGGGCTCGTTGAAAACGTGTCACGTGAAACGGGATGATACTGGTCGTTCATGTGGCATTTCTAACAGGCACATCACGTATGCAAATTCCTTCCTGAGCACGGAAAATAACTGAGAGAAACACAAAAGAATGTAACTGAATTTTTGTGAAAACCTTCAGTTTATTCACTGCGCCAGCAAAGAGTTATTAAATCAGCCTGTTTATGGTATGTGCTCTCGAGGGTACACGCTCGCGCTTTGCGGTTTTTTTCTCTTTGAAAGCATTATTTCGCACGGCACCAAGCTTGTAATGACCCTTCCCCCTGTCATCCCCGCCTCCCTCTGCCCCCCAGTTATAAAGAGAGGTCGACAAGAAGTCGTCGATGGCCGAAATCGATCACATTTCGACGTCGAATCAACGGCATTTTGTCCAAAATATCGACCTTTCGCTTGTAAGTGAAAACGTGAAATCGACGTCAAATGGAAATTTCACTTTTCGCTGGATGTTTGATTTTACCCCTGCGTTCTACCCACTGAAGGAAAAAGGCGAATGGGAACAATAATTATTTGGCTAGAAGCCCCATCCTTTTCCCATAACTTACGTAATTCATGGCCGGCCCCTAACGCGAGACGGTTCACCACGGACCTGAGGCTGTTCGCCGTGGGCCCGTGCGCCGAGCAGCTGGTCGTGTGCCTGCAGCCGAGCAGGGGCGGCGAGCCGCGGGGTGCGCGGGTCCTGGTGGGGGCCCTCGCGGGGGGCCTGCCGGGGGACCTGCCCGGCGCCCTGCCGGGGGGCGTCACGGCGAGCCGCTTGCTGCGGATGGTGGCCAGGCGGCTGATGAACTTCTCCCCGGGTCGGGCTCTCGGCTTCCACGGCGACGCAGCGGGGGCGGCGACCGCGGACTCGCCCCTCGGTGCGCCCCGCGGCTCGCCCGCCCCCACCGCCACACTGCGACCCGCCCCCGCCCCCGCCCCCTCCTGCCTGGCTAGCACCTCAGGCCGCAGCAGCACTTCCGCTCTCGGATCCGGTCTGAGGACGGAATTATTGAAGTGTGGATCAACACGGCGGGGCCCAAGGAGTATACAGGCCCCGCCCTTCTATCCCGCTACGCTCTAGCGGGCGTCGTAATGGTCCGAACCTAAAAGACCCCTATTATTGGCAAAATAATTAAATGAACTCTGGTTAGCTCGAGAGTCAGCTTCCATTTTCGCTTACTGTCATCGATGAGTCAAAGAAGTCCCAGTCACTTTTCAGATGAGTAAGGCTAGATTCTTTATTTTCCTTCGATTTTTTTCTTGTTTTCTATACGGTCACGCACCTGGAGCGGAATATGGCGTTCAGTTTGTTGTCCACGTCCTGCAGCAGAGCCACTGCCCGCTGGCGCGCAGAGACGTACTTCGTGTCCGGGTGAGTCTGTGGACCTGAGTGGAGTTCTTTGTCACTTGCTAGTACCTTTGGGTCGGGTGTCGTTTACGGGAGGACCAGTACCTGAGTGCGATTCCTGCGAGCCCTCGGACCTGTCCGACGTCTGCACGGAGACGGAGGGGCGCCTGCCGGGCTGCGAGAGGCGGCGCTGGGGGTGGCTGGGGGGCGTGTCTTGCGGTGGGGGTGGGGGCGGCACCCTGACCCGGAGGCTCTCCGGGGGCGGCAGGGCCACGGCCACGGGGGCAGAGTCAGCCCAGGGCCGGGTCAAAGGCCCCGCCTCGTGCCGCAGCACCTTCTCCAGGGGTTCCTGTATGAATCAGGCTCTGCACAATCACCACTCAGAACTCGACAGCACTAGTTCTGTATGAGAGAGAAGAAGAGAGACAGACAGCGAAGCGGATAAAGAAGTGGGAAGAGCTAAGACGCATCTGATCCCACGGTTCACCCTCAAGCTATCTGCCCGCCTCTGTTTTGAATGTGAGGTCCCCGTCCTGACCTGAGTCCTCATGCGGGTCCTGGAGTCCCCTGCGAGCGCTATGAGTGACTCGCTGGGGGGCGGGTACAGGTCGTCATCCTCGTCCCATATGGACAGCAGGGACCCATGACTACTCGCCAGGCAGAACGTCCTGTCGTCATGCTGGTCCTGGAATGCTGCGGGTGCAACGGTCAGTAAGATGTTCAATGGCGAGTCCTCGCAAATTTACCACTAGAGCCATTTAAGCTTACAAAAAGAGGACATTCTGATTTTAAATGAATCCACAAAAAATATCATTTTCTGGTCACGCTTTCTAACAAATTTTAGGAATGTCAAAAAGTCTCCAAAACCAGGACTTTTTTTTTTTAAGTTGGGGAACTTTGAGCCGTTTTGAGGAAAATTCTCCGAAAGAGGCCACGTCATCCGTCAGAGTAACCTACTCGTGCAAGAGGCCCCGCCAGCTGCAGCACCGCCCTGCCCACTGGTGTCCCATAGGAGGGAGTGCAGCGCCTGGAAGGCTTCATGCGTCCCTCTGGAGCCTCCAGTGGGGGCCATGCTGGAGAGACCCGCTTCAGTTTGAGTCCCCGCTGTCGACGACCCGGCCACTTGGTCGTCCCTCCAAGGCTTCCCTCTGTCAGCCGTTGCCGCAGCTGCAGGTGCTTGAGAAGCTCCGTACTCTGCTGCACCTGAATCCAGTGGTTCAGCTGCTGCTGGAGCCGGTGGGGCAGATTCTGGAGCCACTGCGTCCGCTGTTGGACCCACTGGATCACCTCCCGTAGCCATTCGATCAGCTCCTGGAGCCTCATGATCAGCTCCTGGAGCCTCATGATCAGCTTCTGGAGCCTCATGATCAGCTCCTGGAGCCTCATGATCAGCTCCTGGAGCCTCATAATCAGCTCCTGGAGCCTCATGATCAGCCCCTGGAGGTACTTGATCAGTTTCTGAAGACACTCGATTTTCTTCTGGAGCAAATGGGGCGGCTGCTGGAGCCGCTGCTTGGATCAGTGAGGCAGTTACTTTAGCAACTAGATTAACCGCTGGAGACAGTCGATCCCCGGATGGTACCAGAGGAGCAGCCACCGGAGCTAGTACATCAGCTTCTTGATCCACTGGAGCAGCTGCTGGAGCGAGTACGATAGCCGCTGGAGCCACGAGACCTGCTCCTGCTCCCGGAGCCGGTGGGGCAGCTACTGGAGGCACTATATCATCAGGTGGAACCATCAGGACAGCTTCAGGTGACACTGATGCATCTGCAGGTGACATTTCTGCAGATGCTGTTGACATTGCTGCATCTGCAGGTGACATTGCTGCAGCTGGTCGGGAGCCTGACGCACTGGCCGGCATGTCAACCAGCCTGACGTTCAGAGGACCGGCGAAGATGCCGCTGTCCCCACTGCTATGCTGCTGCTCCACGATGGACTCGGCCCCGCCCCTGGAGGTCGGCCGTCTGGTCACTGCAGCGCCTACTGCAGTCCCCGCTGCAGTCCCTTCTGCAGTCCCCGCTGCAGTCCCCACTGCAGTCCCCACTGCAGTCCCCACTGCAGTCCCCACTGCAGTCCCCGCTGCAGCAATGCTCCTCGGCTCCTCCACCGTACTAGTGCGTGTCCCTTGTCTTTCTTTTACGGAATACGCCGCGGCTGGGGTTGGACCTCTAGCACTTTCACAATTTTCTAGACATTCTTCAGTTTCTGGAGATCTCTTATTAGGAGTTTTCGCGAGAGGCTGCTCCTCTTGGTTCGATGGTTGGCGGGAGTTGCAATCGTTATCGGGACTCCGCGCTGTGGACTTTTCACAAATTTGGCAAAGTTTATCCGTATCGTGAGATAGTTTGCATTGCGCTGCATCCGCTGATTTCTGCTCGTCTAGAACAAGTCGCTGAAATTGCACTTCTAGGCTCCTTAAATTGAGATCTTCTTCTCCGGCTGTGTGATTCTTACCGCTGCCCGTGCTGTCGAAAGAATGTGACTTTCTCTGATCCCATTTCTTCCCACCTATATTTGTGTCTGTCGAACACTGGAGATCAGAGTCATGGAGAGTCTCTTTGTGGAGAACCTCGTCCATGAGATCGCTGTTCTGGAAAATGCTGTTCCGGAGAACGGCGTTTTGGAGGGCGGAGTTCTGGAGAGCAGCGTCGTAGCGACTCATGTCCTGGAGGGCATTGCAGTGAAGAACGTTGTACTGAGGAGCGTTGTCCTGGAGAACGTTCTCTTGGAGACCGTTGTCCTGGAGAACATCGTCCTGGAGAACATGGTCCTGGAGAGCGGACTGTGGACCACTCTCCGCCGCGACGGACGAGGACAGCTCCAGGATCCTGGGCGTCCAGCCGCTCCTCACGGCCAGCGGATCCGCGGTGGCTGTGTGGGGGTGGCGGGGGATGTGCACCCTGTCGTTGCTCTCCAGCGAGCGGCTCCTGGAGTCAGCGCTTAGCCTGGCTGCCAGACCCGCCCCCAGGCCGCCCTCCAGGGAGGGGACGGATAAGAGTTCGTTCCTGGAGGCATTGCAACAGACTCAACATGAGAGTCGCCGTCATGAGACATAACTTGTAAGTCGTAAGGAAGGGTACTCTGTGGGCATGGGGGTTAAAACCGAACCGAGTCAGTCAAACATCTCCCCAGCGAGGATCCCCTCCCCTCCCCACCCCTTCCCTCCTCTGCACTCCCCTCCCTTCTCATCCCCTTCCCTTCCATCGCCTCGTCACTCCTCCCCACCCCTCACCTGATGACGTCAGGCGGGCTGCCGGGGATGACGAGCCAGCGGCCCGAGAGCAGGGACTCCTCGTCGTCCATGACCTCGGCGATGTAGCTCTCCTCGTCCGTGGAGTTGCCCCCCGCCAGACACAGCCCCAGCAGCTCGGAGGAGGGGCCCTGCCCTGCGCGCCGCCCCGTGCCCCTCCCCTCCCCCTCGTCGTCCGAGCCCTGCCAGTGGGATGGCGAGGGTGGGCCTCGGAGTCTGCAAGAGTACGTTCATATCTTACTCACAGAGGGGGAGAGGGCCCTTTAATTAATTTTGGCCGATGTAACTTTATGTTTTTCACTTTTTATTGCTCAGGGACGGGAAAATTTGGGTGAATAAACTGGCCACACTAGCGAGGCTGTTTCGTGATATGGCAGGTTTCCGAGACAGAGCTCGAATTGCAATGAGAATGACAGAAGAACAAGGACCGAAGTCTGTTGCGTCACGAAAAAAAATGTTGGATGCTCTCACTTGCTACTGTCGTCAACGTTGTGGTCGCGGGTTCGAGTCCAAATGTCAGCGCAGTCTTTTCTTAGCCAGACTTTCAGTTTCAGTGTGCTGTCGGGTCGGGCACTCACCGCGTGTAGCTGAGGATGTGGGTTGCACTGCTCTCGCTGTCGGTGTCCTTGGTCCGCACTTTGATCTTCTCGAACTGGCTGGCCTCCGAGTGCCTCCGAGAAACTCCCAGGCACATCGCGCTCACCTGCGCATGCGTCCGGTTCAGCGTTACTCATCCGAAGCGGCCGATCACACTCGCAGACTAAAGACCTCGATGGTGGGGGAAGAAGCGAGATGGCTGTCCCGCCTACTCCGCCTAGTCCAGCGGTTCCCAACCCAAATCACTTCGCGACCCCAAAATGGCCCATGAACATTTTCGCGACCCCAAACTTAACTTTGAGTGAATG
>CABIKL010004028.1:0-10216 GCA_902196195.1 Aptinothrips rufus | reverse complement strand
AAAAAAAAAAAAAAAAAAAAAAAAAAACAGGTCATAAAAACATTAGTTACAAAATCAACTTGCCCATACTCCAACTCCATTGGTGCTACTTGCATATACAATAATCATTGATACCAATTAACACAGAGGCAGAGTTGAAACACAATGTGTAGCTAAAAAAGCACCCTGATAAGGAATATTGGTCAAGGATTACCAGAATAAATACTGTTGCATTAGCCTAGCATTTCCATATACTTCTGCTTGTGCTTATTGAGCATCTCTGTGACTGTAACAAGCTGTCTAATGGTCGGCTGGAAAAGTAAAAAATGATCATTCAATATGCAGACTAGTTATGAATGAAAATGATAAGAGAATAAACAGCATTATCAATATAACCAACCTTTGACTTGCTCAAAGTCTGCAGCTCTTTTAAGTGCGTGACACAAATATGATGAAGAGTGGCTAGATCTCGAGCAGGATCACCTTTTGTCTTTCCAGTTTCTTCTGAATCCGGTTTTTCTGCCAGGTTCTGAAAGTTATAAGAAACAATAACCTTATTCAATAGTATCTCGATTTTTCTCTACTTAATTTATAACTTTAGCTGTGGCCTGTGTATCACAGGTAGTACTCACCGAAAGTTGATCAAGGTAAACAACCATACGTTCTTTGTTCTTCAATATAAAAGGGTTAACTACTTCCATGTATGGCTCTTTGCCCCCAAACTCAACCAAGTTGGCCAGGTTTTGGAGACATTTTGCCACCATGATGAGAGAACGTGCAGCCATTGGAGGTGGAGGTTCTATAAAATGAAGAATTTTATGTGGGCTAGTTATTTAAGAAGTCTTCTACCAAAGATACACTTCTTTGATGTGATAGACATACCTGATATTAGATTGAATTGGCGTGGATTAAGGATGGCTGGACAAAGCAAGCGCAAGAAGATGAATCCACTAACAACTCTAGTCCTGACAAGTCTCTCATGTGGCCATTTTGCCATGACTGTGCGCTGAAGACAACAACAGATATATCGTACAGTCCTGAAAAAGGTGAAATGCATTTCAATGATAGCCTTATCTGATCAATGGAATTACGTCTGATATACAGAGAGAAACTTTCCAAGAATCTTTTTTGTTTACGCGATGTGTAATTCAACAGTAACTGTAAAACAGAGACAAAATTTGGCGAAAAAGAAACAAAAGATTCTTACCTTGGACACGCCTCTGCAGACATAAATATTGACAACGTTATCTCATCAAGGATCTGGAGAAGATACTCTGCATTGTTACATGCATCATCAGGAGATTCCATTTTTGTGGGATTGAGCTCACAAGACTGCTTGGCATCCAGTAGTTTTAAAATTGTATCTTGAATTGCAGCTTGAAGAAATCCAGTGCAGATTGATTTCATATACAAATCCATCAGGGTGGTTGTTAGCGATGCAGCTCGAAACAATGTAGAAGTTTCTTCTTCTTTTTCTATCTCAGCCTCATTCAAAGATTTCAACAACTCTGCCTCCTTTCTTTCATGCCTAGAAAAAATTGAAAATTGTGAGAAATGAACTATGAGAGCAGGAATAAATTCACACCTATGCATGAACATTGGAAGCTCTCATTTACTCACCGAAATATTCTTAACAAGGAATTAGCTAACGGTACACGATCCATGTGGCAAACATCAGCCAGAGCCCGCACAACTTCCAAAGAAGGATCGAGTATCAGTTCTTTCATGGGAGAGTACTCCTCTTGGGGCATAATGAGATCATGCAAATACCTAGTCCGTAGGCGAAGAGAGCCCCACTCGCCCATGGGAGTCATACCTGAAAGACTGTACCAATCTTCAGTCTGCAAAGAGAAGAACAGACTGATCAGACATGTCTCTCTAACCTATATTTAACTTATATTTTCTCCCAGGTACTCCCACCAAAGGATTCTTTTCACCTGATACTTTGAACTATCCACAATTAGCATCACAGAAATGTTTCTCTTACCTCATCCCCATTTACCAAAGACGAAAGATCAACAGTCATTTCTGCAACTTCTGTGTCCTTTGAACGCTTGCCCTTGTTATACACAGTTATTGTAAACGTCAAAACATCTGGTGGAACATCATCCAAAATAAACTCTTCATCCCAAAGTGGATCTGGGCCTGTATTAACTTTGGTTCTGGCCACCTTCACTTGATTCAAGGATATGATACAAAACGGATTTGGCACAAGTTTATATGGCAGCCTGCAGAGAAAAAGTTAAATAGTACAATAATGCACCAAATCAAATACTTATGTAATTTTTTCTTCACTGTATGAAGCCATTTCGTGATTTACCTGTGAGCATTGAGAATGTGCAATTCCAAGCAGCGTAATTCTCTAAGTCGAGGTATTTTAGGGGTTCGGGTCATCTGAGTCACACAGAGGGGGCGCAATGCTGCAACCCACTCCTATAATAAAAAGACAGATAAAATTTAACTCAATTTTAAAAGATTTGGAATAAGTGTCTTAGGTCCTCAACTACTTAATTTGTTGGTAAAACTGGAAGCGAGCTTTGAGTATTTTGAATAAATAAGAAGAATGAAGTCAACATTTTGTATGGGTGCTTCTGGTATCAACAAGGAGCTAAAATTAATTTTTATGCAATTGATGGTTTACCTGAGTGAAGTCAGCAGTGGAGCCTGATAAATAGGAGATTGTAGCAAGACATGGCAGAGCTTTCTCAACTAACTGAAAGCAGTTAGGCCTATCAAAAACACTATCATGTACCTGATATAAATAGGCACAGCTCAAATCAACCAAGCCTTTCGGTTTTGTTCTCTAAAAAAGGAAAAAAGAGATATCTATGTCAAGATATTGACAAAAAGAACACGGCCGGAAATATTTTAGTTCAGCAATTTTACCTTAGGATTTTCATAGTACATTAGTTGAGTATCTGATCCATCAACTTGCAAGACACAGTACATAGGCTTCCACTTTTTGTTTTTATCGTTTTTCTTGGCAAGATAACCTTGCATTTTAATACCTTGAAAAAATAAATATAAAAATTTATGGTATTTAAATTAACAGTTGTTTTCATACTGAATGCACCACAAGGAAAGTTTGTGATTATTTCTGAATTCACAGTAAAGGGTTTCAATTTTAAATTCTGATACCTTTGATCTTCTTCATTCCTACTTGTTCTCGACATTCACGGAGAGTTGCATATATCTTTTCCGCATGCTGTACTTCTTTGGACTTAACGGGACCATCTGTCTCTGATACATTCTAAACAAATGGGAAAAATAAATTATTGCCTTTGTATTATAACATTTAAAAATGAATGTAAAGAGCATGACATGACAATGACGAATAAAATTCAAAGGGACAAGAAAATGCATACCCTCGACACCGCTTGCACCAAAGTGTGACCCTCCACAATCTGCTCTTTACGATATCGGTTGATGACGGCATCTAGGCACTCAAATGTCCTACCTCCCATCAAATAACGCACTCCTTTCTTTTCAATGCGGAACCTCTGAATTTGGTTATTGATGTGGAAGAACAAGGAATAGTCCCCAGGTGAATTATCACTTGGTCTAACTAGGAAACTGCCTGGACCAGCTGTGAAACATGAAGCACTGAGATAAGTCGAATTTACTACAACAACAAAAATCACATCATTAATGCGAATGAATCCATCCTAGATTTGAAATACAATTTTTACAACACTTCTGTTTAGCACAGAGCCATTTTAGATAAAATTTAGGACACGTACCTTTTACCAACATATCAACAGCTTCACTTTTTGTCACACCAGGGTGGAACCAACTAAAAACAGTATTTGGATCAATATTGTCATCTAGGTCTTCCACAAGCTCCTGAAATATCATGCCTTGTTCACCAGTGCGATGTGCAGTGACCCACAACCAGCCATCACCCATATCATTGTGAACAAAGAATATGTCACCTTTTTGAAATCTGTAAGAGTAGATTAAAAACTGTTAGCTATCTACTACAAACTCAAAAATAATGTGCACCAAGAAATCCAAACTTACGTCAGTTCATCAGTGTCAGGCATTTTTGTATAAGGCAAGATGGCAACCACACGCTTTTTATCATTAACAGGTTCTGGTGGAGGGACTGGGTGTATCAGTCTTTCCCTTTTAAGCAAGTCAGAAGAATGAGTGTAGTAAGCAATCAGATCAGAGAGTGAATCAAACTGGCGTCCACCAACATAGAAATCTCCACAGACAGCGGTAATTCTGAAATAAGAAAATTTTAGACATTAAGTAACAAACCTGAGACATCAGGTCAAGGAAACAAAAAGGAAAAACCAAGGAAATGAATTATTTTTTTTACAGAGGATACAACATTAGTGTACCTAAAGTGATTTATTCCAGTTCTTCCAAGATATGACAGAACATATGAGCCTGGCTTTCGATCGCTTTCTCTAACGAGGTAGCTTCCTGATTTGTTGGCTCCCCATAAACGCTCTTCTGCACGACAACGGTGAAGACGACCATGATACCATCTAGGAAAAAAGAAGAAGAATGCAACATCGAACATAGTCAGAGCAGAGAAGCTAAAGTAAAGTGAACTCGGGCAAATAAATCACGTTTAAATAATCAGAAATCATTTAAAACAGGACAAAGAAATCTTATTGATAACTTAAAAAATCACAAGGACTGAAAATCTGCAAATGGGATGAGATTCAAATACATAGAGTAAAAAATATTAGGAAAAAAATTTACAAATCAATTTTTTAGACTTTGAAAGGGAAGTCGGCTTTGGGTTTCAGTTTAAAACGAAGGTTTCAAGAATATTCGCTACACAATTTATGCTATTATCTACTGTTGAAAAAGATGAAATAGAATGTCATGTTTATTTACACGACACCCACACCGGGAAACCCAACCTCCATCTGGTTCAAACTTTGATCCCACGAAATCGAAAAGGGTACAAACTGATACAGCGTACCAGTCATATCATAATCAATCTAAAAAAAAAAACGAAATGATACTAACTGGCTCTCCGGGGGAGCAGTAGGCTCATTGTTGCTTGGAGGTTCAGGTTCTTCAGCTTCTGCCAGGAAGGGATCGAATTCTTCAGGTTGGGGAGGTTCTGGACCCTCGTCACTCCCGGTACTTGGAGACCCTTGCATTTTGTACCTCGGCAGCACAACCCCACTACCCCCCCGGATAAATTCAGCCATATTTTGATTCAGTGTTATCTGACATAAGCAAGCTAGACGACACGACGACGCGACGAGACGGGCCGACGACGATAACAAGGACAACAAGAACAACAACACAACAACAAGGTGGGAGGTGGGAGGTGGGCTGCCACCAGGGCGCGCTGCATGCTATTGATGATTAATTTTTTTTGTTTTTTTTTTTCCACAGAGTGGGCCGGCGCAGTGCCGCCCTTCTCGTCTTGAACTTCCCTCGCCGTGTCACTGCGCGCGCAACAAGCACCCCAGAGTAGGGGCAAATCGACGTTTCGATATCGTTTCGACATCGCTGCCTGTGGCATTTTCCACCAGGGCCGCTCAGCGACGAACTCATCAGCCCACGTAATAAGAAGTGCGCTAAAAAATTCATCCGAATGCCTACTTATAGCCACAGTCCACTGTACTCTACATACAATGGGCTGTATTACGGTATGATTCAATGCAAGAATTCAAGAACGTTTTCTGTGAGTCTTTGAATGAATATTTGGGTGATAGTAACGCATAAACAGGTGGTCGTTACTCGAAAATATCAGGTGAGCTTTGGCTAAAAAAAAGTGAGCAAAAATGTTTCAATCAATTTTTTTTTTTCAACTTTTGCTTTATTTTCATTTTTTTTTCTTATTTTTGACACAAGAACTAGAAATTAACAAATTAATTACAACCAGTTCTCATCAATAAGTGTAGCATGTATAAAAGAAAAACTACACTGTATCCTTCTTACATGAATTCTGTCGTCACAGACCCTAAAGGCACATCAATCATTATCACACAGCCTTTCCAATTATATTGATAGGGAGAATCCACTGCAACTACAAGTTATTCAAACAGGCACGCTCGTATGATGGCTTTGTTTCTCTGTGGAACCTGAGTGCCATTTGAGTTTCTATTTAACGCTGAGGTCAGCATTGAGATTGAAGCTGAATAGAAACTCATGTGCAGAAATACAGAGAGAAGCCCAAGGAGGCTCCCCAGCATCCCTTGTTTTCTGTATTTCCCAGAGACTAACTGCAAATGCTCTCTGCCCCAAATTGACCAAATCTGATAGGGAGTAAGAAAACCTCTTTTTGAAAAATTTCACCCTATGAGATATTATTTACATCTAATTTTATTAAGCTACCAAACTATGTCTGAAGACTTACAGATTAGAGTAAGAAGGCAGTGATGTAAAAATTTGTACAAAAGTATATTTTATTGAGTAGATTGATACAAAAGAAGGCAACAAAGGGTGTATACACACAACCCATCATTCTAGGTGAATATACATACACATTTAATTAAGTACAGCGGAGTTATTAATTTAAAAGACCCATCTGCAATGAAAAAGCAGGAAGAGAGTACTGCCATTAGCAGAGTAGGATAGAAGGAGATGTTTTAAAAGAACTATGCCAAAGAAGACAGAACCATTCAAAAACCAAAAAGAAAAAGTCACTTCCATAATATTAATAAATTTTTGCAATCTCCTCAAAGATGAAACCAACTAAACTTTAACACGAAGCGTGAAACAAACAACAAAGAGAAAGTTTAATAGAATTATTTTGGTAACTGATGCCTTAGAGTAGTAGCTATCACAGATATGAAAGTTACCAAACTAACTGTTAAGAAAATACTTGGAAAAAAGGAAAAATACGAGTAGTGAAAACTTCATGTTGAAAAGAAAAGAACAATGATTGAGCGGATTGAGTAAGTAATGAATTGATGTTCACCATTTCTTCAGAGCCAGTGCAGCATTAAGGAAAATTTTGAATATGAAAAAGACTACCAATAATTTAGGATTATATTTTTTGAAAACTTTCAGCTGACAGACAGAAAAATATTTAAATTAGGTACTAATAAACCTCAAGGTCCTTCAGAAGAGATGTCTGTACACAAAATGAATGGTTGAACATCAATTTCTTCATAACTCAAACCTGGGAACCGAAGTGAGTCACTACGCATTATAGATGGGTCCTCTTAAAAGTTAGCACTGTATCGTATTCAAAATTTAAGCACACGTATGGACAGAGCTACATATGACATTCTCTAAATTACAATATGGTGATGAAACATTCTAAAACACAGAGGAAAATAACTGCCGTTATTAAGTTAACATCCATAAATAATGTATTTCCAGTCACTGAAATTTAAAAGCACTATGTCAAAAAGTCATACTTTACTTGATCAAATAAATCAATCTGAGTTAAATTTACAGAAATGATAAAAGGCACAAATCACTTGACTTTACTGCAATTTCAAAAGTATATATTGACAATATTTCAGAAGAAATATCACACCAAGATGTGAGTGTGCATGTATGTGAATACTTTCTCTAATCATAATCACAAAGGAAGTCTGCACAGCCAAGCATTTCATTATGAGTTTATAACTGACTACGGTTTATATTATTCGAAACAAAGTTTCTTTCTATAGAAATTAAGGTAATGAATATAATGGAGACTGTACAAAAGTTTACAACTATTGGCAAGGTCATAGGAACAGAGCCCTCAGGGATCAAATGAGTAGCAAACTATGAAAGGTCATCAGTTTATGAAGTAAATGTTGCACACGAACTTCTGTTGCTCACGGGACTTTTCAGAAGGTTTTGTAGGAAAAGAACTACAAAGGTATCTACATAGGAGCATCAGTAATTCATTATTTTAAAGCTGTGCAATCACATTGGACTATCCTCTTTTTTAAATCTCAGTATAAAAAGTGTACAAAGATGATTCCATTCATAATGAATATTCATAAAATCATTTCTTCCTTCATACCCCCAAGTAGTTGAAATCTATCAGTTGCAGTTTTGTTGCCAAATATATAACATCCCCAAGGCAGAGAGCCTTGTATGAGCTTAGACGATGTATGTTTTACAATCACATAAATTACAGAGACTTAAGCTAAGTCCCCTCCAAAACTGATTTTTGAAATATTTGATAAACATATTTTACAAATTCTTATTTCAACAAAGGCATTCTTGATAAGGTAGCAAAACAATGATTTTTCAGATGTGCTTGTTCGCATGTTTCATTCAAGTAAATATGTATCATTAAAAAATCAGAAATCACAACTTTATTAATTGAAAAAATTCGATAGTAGAATATAATTTAACCAAACACAAAGGTTTGCTACACAGGGAAAGATAGAATACAACCATCAATTTTGAGATTGAAAGAAAAATAATTGTTGGCAATTAATTGGTCTCATTACATACTTTGACAAAGCTGGTGTCCCCTATGATACAGATCAGCTAGAAAAAATAAATCCAGTGAAAATATTTTTCACATTTTTACCTGATTTTAGAGTTTGTTTCCATTAATTTCATTATATAGCAGCAGGAGAAAATTCATACTTTCATATGTTGACTACTGACTAACTAAAACAAGAATAGAATACCCTTACATCTACAATATGTACACCATAAGAAACTACAAAAATAACTGCTGAGAGACTTAAATCAACACTTATGAATGTCATGTCACACTAAAATAGTCAATGTACAGAAAACACATCATACTTGGCCATTACCGTAGGGCATCGTTAATGTTTTTGATAACTATAAAGCACCATAGGGAGAGATAATTTAGGGACAGCAATACACACAAACACAGTTTGACTTCAATGCCAAAAAACATAGGAACAGTGCAATAGTAATAAGGGAGAGGGAATACACATACACTACAAATCGATAGTACTACGATATCTCCCGACGAGACCACAGCAGCACCGCCTATCTGACATGACAATCCAAGTGCCTAACATATTTTGGTAACCTTTGACCGACAGCGAATAACGTCGAAATCCACACTTGACGTGCTGTCAGAACATGGTTGCCGCTACCAGACGCACTCTGATCATACTTCCGAGAAACAACGTCACAACTCATCTCGCTTGTGGTTGGTTGGCTGGTCCTGTCGGATGCTGCCGGGGGTTGTTTCTCGGTGATAGCAGTCCCCAGCTCTGGCCTGCTTGCTGTGCCGTTCCTGGCCGATCCTCGCCGCGCCAGCTCCACAGCCGTCCACACCTAGTGCTCGCTCGGCCTAGGGCTCGGCCTAGGGCTCGGCCTAGGGCTCAGCCTAGGGCTCGGTCTAGCCTAGGGCGAGGGCGCGGACTCTGAGGACCCCTCGGACAGCGACAGGGTGCCCTCGCTCGAGTTGACGGAGGACGCCTTGGTGGGCGGCCGGCGCTGCCTGAGCACGGACGGGTCGAAGTTGGGATGCCTTCGCGCGTGTTTACTGCAACGCGAGGAGAAGGAGCATTAGAGATAGATGCAAAGACAGAGAGACACAGAGAAAGTTGAAAGGAGGCAGAGAGAGAGAGAGAGAGAGGGAGTCGTCCAGAGGTATAACGGAGTAGTCTAAAAGACGTCAACATGACGGACGCCCGATGGGCTTCCCTGCATGTGAAAAACACGACGAAATGACCTCAAGCGAAGCTGTGCTCGGCGTGACCCGCACCCAGGGAAAAGATTTCTTGTGCCTATGCAATTTTTCTTGGATCAATGCATTTTTTTTTGTCTTCTCTGAGATGATGCAAAAGCTGTGTTCATTCAAGACAAAAAATGGCTCAATACGAGAAAATAAAAATCATTAAATGAAGAAATTTTTCTCAAATCAATAGACTTTTTGTCTTGTGCGAAGACAACTTTTGCATCATCCCACGTTGTGTTGGTTCAAGAATTTATTTCTCTGGGTGCGGCCTCATCCACGTCAGGTGATGACCTGAACTCTCCAACCCTTCCGTCTCTCCAACACAAGATGTCTGGAACTCACCTGAGGTGGTCACTCCTCATGAACTTCTTGTCGCAGACCGGACATGCGAAGTTCTTCTCGCCGGTGTGGGTTCGGGTGTGCCTCGCCAGCTCGTCTGAGCGCGCGAACCTCTTACCACATCCGGCCCAACTGCATCCGAACGGCCGCTCCCCTGCGATCAAAGAGAGGCACTCCGTTACAAGTCTGTCGGCTGCTGCTTCACCGCCCCTTGCCCGGAGACACATCGTCTGACTGGGTCCTTTGGTGGCACTAGGGGGAGGGGGAGGGGGGGAGGGGGGCGGGGGCTTGGCATGGTCA
>CABIKL010004027.1:0-10216 GCA_902196195.1 Aptinothrips rufus | reverse complement strand
CTCACAATTTTCTTCTTGATCCTTTTCTTTTTGCCGCCCTCAACAACTTCGGCGATGGTTTCAGATACTTTTGTCTCCTCTGGAACTGCGACAATGGCTTCAGCCTCTTCCGGTTGTTCTAAAGGAAGCTCAGAAACCAGCTCATCAGTAATTTCTTCAATCTGAGGTGTCTTCAACTTTCTACGCGGAATCTTGCGTACAGACTCCTTCACGTCCACTTCAAGTTCTTTTCCTTCTTCTTCGACGGTCGTGGTTTCAGTTATTTTCTGCTCATCGTCCTTTATTTTACTGACAATTTTCTTCTTGATTCTTTTCTTTTTGCCGCCCTCAAAGACTTCTGTTACGTGTTCAGATACCCTCGTTTCCTCGGGAACTTCGATGATAGCTGCGGCCTGTTCTGGGAGCTCTGAAGGAAGCTCAGGAACGAGCTCATCACTGATTTCCTCTGTCTTAGGTTTTTGCAGTTTTCTACGCGGAATCTTGCGAACAGACTCCTTCACGTCCACTCGCGGTTCTTTTCCTTCCTCTTCGACGGTCGTAGTTTCAGTTATTTTTTCCTCGTCGTCTTTAATTTTTCTCACAATTTTCTTCTTGATTCTTTTCTTTTTGCCGCCCTCAACAACTTCGGCGATGGTTTCAGATACTTTTGTCTCTGGAACTGCGACAATGGCTTCAGCCTCTTCCGGTTGTTCTGAAGGAAGCTCAGAAACCAGCTCATCAGTAATTTCTTCGATCTGAGGTGTCTTCAACTTTTTACGCGGAATCTTGCGTACAGACTCGTTCACGTCCACCTGCGGTTCTTTTCCTTCTTCTTCGACGGTCGTGGTTTCAGTTATTTTCTCCTCATCGTCCTTTATTTTACTGACAATTTTCTTCTTGATTCTTTTCTTTTTGCCGCCCTCAAAGACTTCAGTTACGTGTTCAGATACCCTCGTTTCCTCGGGAACTTCGATGATAGCTGCGGCCTCTTCTGGGAGCTCTGAAGGAAGCTCAGAAACAAACTCATCACTTATTTCGTCGAACTGAGGTTTCTTTGATTTCCTGCGCGGGATCTTGCGAACAGACTCCTTCACATCCACTTGAGGTTCTTTTCCTTCTTCTTCGACGGTCGTGGTTTCAGTCACTTTTTCTTGATCATCTAGTTGTGCCCGGACAATTTTCTTTGTGATTCGCTTTGTTTTGCCTTGTTCTTGTATTTCAGTTACTTCTTCGGATGTCCTTATTCTGTCAGTGGTACTGTGTCTTCTTGAATCTCTGTTGATGTCCGTGTGCTGGTGTGTTTCTGGAACACGCTCAGTATATTTAGTGTTTATTTAATCATAGCAGTTGTAATCTGTAAATAACTTTGTAACTTTTGACAATTTGGTCCATTTGTTATGTTTATTTTAATACAGTGACTACTTTTATGACGACGTGGTCGTTGAAAATTTCAACAATTTCAATATTTGCAATAGTCATGTACGCATTTAGTTATTCTGTGTTTGTTGTGTACTTACCGACTGTAGCTTCCGTTATGTTGGAAAGATGATGTTTCTCCAAGTCAAGTGTCGCGTGTGTAGGTGGTCGAGTTGCCATGAGTTTTGTTTCCAGTAAAGGTTCTGTAATGAGAAGATTAGCATGAAACGTTTCTTGGATAATTTTCTTGTTTGCAATCGTTTTCCTCGACGAATTTCTACCATCTGGTATTCTGGTTTTTTTCAAAGTTCACTATGAACTATGTACTTTAAGGTACCCCTTAACGATATTTTATTTTGACCATTTTAGAAATCTTTTTTGTGTTGAGTGGTAGGCAGTAGGAAGTTATTTTGCTCAACGCTCAAGGGTGATTAGTTGCAAAAAATTAGGAGAAATAAGAATGGTGCAAACCGTGGTACGCCGTCCTTATTCGAGCCAACCTACAAATATAAATTGAGTCTCTTGGTGACAAAAACTTACAGTGTTTTCCATTTGATTTTCCAAGTCTCGATGTGGAATCAAGAGTCACCTTAAACCGATTCGTGGGGGGGGGGGGGGGGGGGGGGGGCGCTCGAATCTTGCCAGTGGCCCGAAATAAAAAAAAAATTCATACCCAGTAAGAAATGAAACATTGAATTTTGACGACACGATATCAAGACGACGTGCGACGTTGCCAGAATCTCGATTTGCGATTAACTTTTAGTCGAAAAAGTCATGTAAAAGAACCGAAAGTTTTGAGCCGATATCGTTTCGACGTCGTCATTTCGTACTGAGTATCGGTGTATGTTTTAAAGTTCGGACTCTCCGAAACGTATTTATAACAATAAATACGTGCTAGCCATCAATCTAACTGGAAGCCCCCCGTTAATTCCATATACAATGATTTACTTTTATTTTTCTAAGTATAGTGTCTATGTCAACTGAAATGTCGGTTTGTACTCACCCTCGCGGTCCTCAGGATGAACTTCTGTAACGATCAGTTTTGATTTGAGTTCTTCTACGGAAAAAGAAACACTGCCTGAGGCAGGCTTCTGTAGAGCTGGCAGTTCAGCTTCAACTTCGCCGGCGTTGCTATGCTCTGTGACTTGTAGCTCGTGCATTTCGTTTGGCATGCGTACTTTTGCTTGCGATACATTTGTTGATTTTGCAGACAGTGGAGCAACACTGGACTGGGGAACTGTAAAGCTCTGCAGTGCTGTTAGTCGTTCAGAAATGTCAGGATACGCAACTTCCTTCTTTTCGATGGTGAACGAGAGATCATGCCCCTCCATGTCTTGGGGCACAACTTCGCTAACGGTCAAACTTCTTTCAGTTTGAAACGTTAAGTCCGCTGTGAAGGAGTCGGGCATTTGTTCCATCTTCAGCGAGATCTCACGATCAAAACCAGTCGTTTCTGTTTGCGAGGTGGTTTCGAATGGTATATGATGTGGCTGAGCTACACTTTTAGACGGAATTTTCTCAGGTCTAAAATCGTCTGCTGTTTGGCCCGTTACTACTAAAGTTTTTTCAGCTACATCGCGTCCTAGTATGTCTAGTTTAGCTTTCTGCAATGGCAGATCCTTCGTTACAGCGTAGGGATATTCTTTGTCTTCTGGCGTGACTTCGCTCGCTACGGCCGCCGATTGCGCCACTTCCAGTGAGATGTCGGCCTTTTTAGAGTCCGCTTTGAACTCTTTCAAAAATTCCCCCTCTTTCTCGTTGAGTACAGGCTGGGACTGGGAGAAAGCCTCAACTGTTGTTTGTTCTGGTAATGCGAAAGCGTGGGACATTTTAGCTGGCTCAAAGTTTCCTGCTGACTCCTGAATGTCAATTTCCGCTTTGTCAGCTATTTCTTGGCCACATATACCTGAAGGTGTTGCTTTTCGTTGCATTATTTTGTCAGGAGCTCGTTCCTCTTCCTTGTCCTGAGCAACCACTTCAGATATCACTGCTGACGTTTCTTCCACAAAATTAATCCCGGCCGTCTTACTAAACGGTTTAAACTCCTCATTAACTGCTCCTTCTTTTTCCTGAACCACACGCTCCGACACAAGGATAGCTTCGTGTTGTTCTTGTTCAGCGTACGCCTTCTCAAGTTTCAAAGCGAAGGGTTCATCTTTTTGCACCGAGTGCATTTGACTGTCAACAGCAGTGACAATAACTCCCTCCTGGCTTATAATATTGACTGACGCTGACTTTGGTTTCGGAGCATCCGGGATGTCTAAGTTATCTTCCTTATCATCAGTCAGGACCTGGCTTACGTTTAAGGATGTTCCCTCCTCAAATCGCAGCTCTGCACTCTTTGAAATTGGCCTGTATTCCTTCGTTATCTCAATTTCTGCCTCTTGCGCTAGCGTCTGCTGCTGTATGACTGGAACCAAAGCATTCTGCTCAACAGTAGCGTAACCCTCCTTTACACTTTTTCTTTCAAAAGATCCAGGAGCCAACTCTGGTCGCACTATAAATGACTGAGCGACTTCTTGACCCCGTATCTCAGGCTGTGCTTTTTGACTAGATGGCATTTCCGGTCGACCAAAAAAGTCCTCCTTATCGTGACTTTCAATGACAGTAACACAGATGCCATCAATCTCTTCCAAAGCGACGTGGGCGCTTGAAATGGTTCTAATCGCATCTCTTGAAAATCCTTCTTCCTGTTCAGCTACGACTGCTTCCGTCTGCTGAATGCTTTCATAAGGAAGCTGCTCAGATTTTGCTATTGCAGACACTACTGTTGTAGGTGAAAGTTCGTCTACGGCCTGCTCAGCAATCACTGACCTTGTTTCAGCTACTTCTTTTGGCGTAACGTTTGGCAATGCTGCACGTTTCTTCGGTTTTTCAGGAGATTCAAACACTGACTCTTTGTCATCAACTGAAACGGTGGTCACTTCAACACTTCTACGTTCTGCAAATGAAGTTTCAGCAACAGAAGTATTAAATTGTGGCACGCGAGTGAATTCCAATTCTTTTTCGGAAACCTGTGCCTCTGACAGCTGAATACTTTCGAATGGCAATTGATCTACATTAGCTGTTACCTTCTTCGCTACTGGTGTTTGGATTTCGCCGACATATGTTTCACTCATGACCTCTGACTTTTGGGCTATTTCTTGCCCAGAGATTTCCGGAAGTGCTTTACGTTCGAGAGGCCTCTGCCACTCGCTGATAGGCTCCTCTTTATCTCCGGTTTCGACAAACGATACAACCTGAACGGTCTTCCCGTCCTCAATAAAAACGCAGGCACTTTCAGAGGAGGGCTTGAATTGACCGGAAAATTGTGATTCCTGCTCTTGCACCACATCCTGTGAGACTTCAATGTGGGTTAACAACTCTTGACCCGATTTTGCAACGTCCTCCCGTATAATTGGCTTCTCTAAATGAGAAAGTGCTGATTCTAAAAATACTTGGCTACTTTCTGCAACCTCCTGTGTTTCTGTTAAATTGGGAACGGCACTTCTTCCTCTAGGCAAATCAGGGCTGTCATATTTTATCTCTTTTTCTCCTAGAGTGATCTCTGAAACAACTAACGTCTTTTCTGCTTCGTATTCTAGTTCTGCTGTACGGAATTCAGCCTTTAGCTCGTCCTCTAGCTTCTCTTCAGACTCAATGACTGCCGCTTCGGTGAGAAGTATAGATTCAAAAGGTTGTTGCTCTAGGTTCGCTTTGCTGAAAATTGATGTCTCACCATCAAATTGCTTCGCAGTAGATTCTGGAACAGTCATTGATTGTGTTACTGTTTCTTGAACCGTAAAATCAGGAAGAGCATTTCTACTTTTTGGTTGGCTAGGTGTAACGAAATCTGATTCTCTATCCCCTACTTCAACTGTTGTTACCATTAAACCTACACTCTCATCAAGAGCCCTTTCTGCGTGGCTGACAGGCCTCTTCGTATCCGAATCCATTTCTTTCTCACTTTCTTGCAGAACCGCTTCAGACATGACGATGCCTTCCATAGTAGGACGTTCTAGATGAGCCTGAGTTTTTATGGGTTGAACTGTAACAAAATCTGCTAGATCTGTTTCACTGCGAATCTCTGCATTAACAGCGACTTCTTGAAATCTAAAACTATAATCAGCAACTTTTTCCGTGGGTTTTTCTGCTGGATGGAAAGCACTCTCTCTATCTTCTGCTGTAATTTCATAAACGTTCACACTCTTTTCCTCCTGGAATGCGGTCTGAGCTTTCTGTTCAGATAGGCTTATCCTCCCCGTGAAATCTCCTTCACGCTCTTCGGCAAGAGTCACTAAATTAAGAACTGATTCAAATGGAATCTGATCGGCACTGGCACACACACCCTTTTCCATGCTGGGTTCAATGTTGCCAGTTACAGACTCTGTTATCACTTCAGTGTTTGTTGCCACTTCATGACCGGTGATATTCGGCACAGCAAACTTTCCATCGGTTGGTGTCGTTTCATCGCAAGCAATTTCCTTGTCTTGTAGTATAATTTCAGAAACTGATATTGAGGATCCTTCTTCAAACGACACGTCGACTCTTTTTGTGGCTGGCAGAGAAGCTGCTGGCAGAACGCCCTCTTTATCGCCTGTGGCGGTCTCCGTCAGCGTAACACTAAGGTGTGTGCCATGATCAATATTCGCAGTGACACCGCCTGCTTGATATACAGACAGATCGCCAGTTGACGCACCAACAATAATTTCGGATGTCTGTGCGATTTCGTGACCCGTAATGTTGGGGAGTGCAGATATTTCTACTGGCTTTTCAAAGTCAGATATATTCTCTTCTTTTTCCTGAGCAGTCGTTACAGTCACGGCAACACTTTCCTCTTCCTTGTAAGAAGGCAAAGCTATTTTCGTATCTGGCCCCGACAAAGGAGAATAAACATCCTCCAATTCGACTGGTTGTGTCTCTCGGACAGTAAATGTCTCGAATGGTAAATGATCAGCATTTGCAATCGCCGCGTCTAACTTTGCGTCTTCAATCTTACCGATACTTCCATCTGGCACAACCATGTTTGTCTGTGCTACACCCTGGGAGGAAATATCAGGTACTGCCACTCGATGCTTGGGAATCTCGTGTGGTTTGAGTGGAAATTCTATATCGCCCAATTGAATTTCACTAACTGACACGACTTGGGACGCGTCTTCGTACATGATACCTGCGATATGCTCAACAGGTTTAACTGGTGCAATGTAGTCACCCTCTTTCTCCCCATATGCCATTTGTGTAGAAAGTGGCACTTGTAATCCATCTTGACCAAAGATCGCCGTTTCCTTAACAGGAGAAGCTCTCATCCAATCACCTAACTTCTGATCAACAATCGTTTCTTCTTTTTGCGCAACTTCGTGACCGATAATATCAACGGAAGCCATTCGCGACTTAGGAAACTCTTCTGCAACAAGAGAACATTCTTTGGATTCCGGCACTGTTTCGGAGAGAGAAATTCCCTCCATAGTGCCTAAAGTGACCACTGCGATGTGGGAAATTGGTTCACTACCCGTTTTGAGATCTTGCTCCGTCTCTGCCACAGATGTCTCCGTGACAATCAATTCACTTAAAGGCTGGTTGTCAGGCTTAGCTCGCCCTGAAATTGGAGTGTGTTGCGCCAAGTCACTAGTACTTATTTCCGAGCGCACAAATGATTGCAATGCTACCTCTCTCGATGGTATAGATGAATCTGCAGTTATACTTTTCGGCACAACAAATGGCGAGTACTCACTTTCAGCTTCATGCGGTTCAATATCAGTAACTGAAACTCCAATCGACTCATCCGGTAACTGAACTGAGGCGGTTTTCAGGTCAGGCAGTATGTTTATCACGAAACTATCTTCTTTTTCTGAAGATTGAGGTTGACTGATGACAATGCTCTCAAGGGTTGATTGTTCAGCTTTCGCATAGCCAGCTTTCGGTATTACGTCATCTAAATGCGAGGCAGTATCATCAGGAGTGACTTCTGTTTTAACAGCTAATTTCTGTCCACCAATATCAGTAAGGGCATAGCACTCCTTAGGCCCAGATGGAAGTTTGTAATCACCCTCCTTATCCTGAGTATAAACCTCCATTTGGGTTGTTGCCTCGTTTTGCATAACGATGACATCAGCGTATTTTGAGTCAGGTGCTTGAACGGTTTCGTAATTACTAGTGCCTTCCCCAACAATAGCTTCTTGAACTATCATTTCTTGATGGGTATCTGTCTCCGTTGTGGCTCTCTGTGGGATTGGTCCAGCCTTTTCGAGGTCATCGGTGCTGTAATCTGGAGAAGTTTCCTCCACTTGGAGGGACATCACGGGGTGTGTGGGAGTAATTTTACCTTTGTGAGATTCAGGAAGGTCGTAGACTCGTAACTGTTCCTCCTTTTCTCCACTTAACGCTTCAAATACTGAAACACTAAACTGTTTTCGGTAGCCCGTTTCAACCGAACAGGATAACGGTTTATCTTTGACTTCAATTGACCCCTCCTTGTCTTGCAAAAGAACTTCAGTTATTTCTTTGGCCTCACTTAACTCTATTGAGGGGACGGCTTCATCGGTGCGGTAACGTAACATGTCAGCAAAGTCACATGGAACGTCATTAGTTTGTACCTCGGTTATAGAAAGGGACTCCTCTTCGCGCATAGATGTATCAGCAACAGCAGATGTTGGTTTTGACATCGGATGGAGGTCTCCTTCGGCTTCAAGCCCAATTGTTTTGGCAACCCGAGGCGTCTCTAAACAGCTTATCATTGCAACAGCTGTTTTCGAATCATGTGCGTAACCCTCTGCAAAAGTATCCTCTTTCTCAGCAGATGTATTGTGGTAAGTAGTTACAGATTGCTGTTGTAAGAAGGCAACACCCACAGTCTTTCTTTCAACTATCTCTGCTGAAAATGAAGTCTCACTGTCTTGTGCCTGTGTAGAACAAACAGCGACGCTTTCGCATGTTGAAAAATTTTCAACTGCTTTGCTTAGGTCTGGTTGTCTCAGGAAAGCCAAATCACCTTCTTTTTCTTGAACAGCTAAATCAGACGTAACAGCTGCTTCCAGTAGTCCAATAGCCTGATTCGCTGTTTGAGAAGGAGGTAACCGACCTGGGACATACTGCCCTTCGAGTTCAGGTGTTTGCATAACTTCAGTAGTCAAGGGCTGCTGAACAAGTACACTTTTGGTTGCGGTCTCAGTTGGAACAAAAACCTCGGGCAAAAACTTGCCTGGTTTTGTTTCGGAAAATACCTCACTAACTTGTACTGACTCAGTTGACGAAACGTCAAACTTCGGTGTCACACTCGCCGGCTTAAACGGGCCCTCAAAAGTTTCTTCTCGGACACCTTCGGTAACCTCCGTGATGGAAAGCCCTTCGTTTGTCCCAAATGTTTTTTCTGCGTGAATTGGAACTGGCTGCTTTCTGGACTCAAAGATGTTTTCACTATCAGACACTTCCATTTCTGTAACAGCTGTTGCCTCGTTTGAAATGACATTCAGTGAAGCGTGAGAAGCTCGTTGACGGTCATCCTTTGTGGCAATTGTTGAATCTTCTGCTACTGTTTCTCTCACTTGAATACTCTCACTTTGAACTAGCGATTCACTTGCTTGGACCGACAGCGGTTGAAAAGCTCTTTCAAATTCAGCAGGCGTTGCCTGTACATTTGGCTGAATTACGTCAATGTGTTCGACAACATCTTGGGCAACAGTCGCGTGAATTTCCTGAGGAAATATTTCTCCTTGAATTTGTTCCCGTTCTTCAGATTTTACTTCTTCTTTTGTCAATGCTACATGTGGCAGAATGCTGATCTTTACTTGCTGCTGTGAAATGTCACGCCCCGTCAATAATTCTGCCGGTATTTCACTTGGTACGGTTTGTGCCACACTGCTAGATTCATACAGAGGAACACCCTTCACCATAATGCTCTCTTTTGGCTTCAAAAAGGTAACGGAATCTTCGTCGACTATTTCTTCGTCCTCATCGGGATGGTGAGCCCGAATAGTTTTTTTGGTTTTTCGTTTGCCTCCTCCAACGATTTCTATTTCTATTTCCACCTCCTCTTCCTCAGATGCTTGCTTGTATATCTTCTTGACTGTTTTCTTTTTCTTTTTAGCTTCCACTAGAACCTCAGATTGTTCTTCAATTTTTTCATCGGTAATTTGTACCTGTTGGACGTCATCTTCGGGTTGGGTCACAATAGGCGATCCGGACTCTGCGACGTCAGCATCATCTGTCTTCAGCTCCGTAATTGTAACGCCCTCGTCCCCAGTTTGTGCCGTGTGTTCTTGTCTGACCAGCCCAGATATTTTCTTCAGTTCTGTCTCCTCGAGGGTTTCTGTGAAATGTAATGCGATTGTAGTGTCAGTGAATCTGGAAAGATTATATTTGCACATATGAACATAGTTTGTTAAAAGATTTCAGTTCTAGAAATATAGTATTATAAAATAGTTAGTATTTATGAGTTGCAATGGCCAGGACTCAAAACCGGACACGAATGGTAAAAAGGAGGTAATCGTATTTCACTGTGTATAACAGCATGCTACTTAAAATTGATCGTAATTATTTATGACAGACCATTGGAGAGGAAGCCCGTTTTCTCAATACTTCCCTCAACCTGGGAGAAAAATTGAGAGTTTTCCTCATCGGACATATACTACAAAATCGTTGAAATTTGCTCCTGAGATCAGAATCCTATTTGAAAAGAAGACCCACTAAACACAATTCGTGCCCCGACGGTGTGGCGTCGATGACAGACAGAAATATGGTACTCCAAAGGCAGTCCGGATAGGAAATAGGAAGAACACAACGGCTTTCATTGGCCTACGAGGGGTGAAGAAGAGCGAGTAGCGGCGTCAATGGCGTGCATTCCCAG
>CABIKL010004026.1:0-10217 GCA_902196195.1 Aptinothrips rufus | reverse complement strand
TTTATATAAAAAAAAAAAAATTCAAATCTGCTCGCATTAATGGAAAGAACAAAGCCTGACATTCAAAATCATGTGCCAGGTTTGGGGCTAACAAATAAAAATTTAATTTTGCAGATGAAAATGTCGTCAAAATTTTTGTCGTCAAGTGATGGCAAATTACAGTAAACTTGCGCAGCCTGGTCCAGGCGGCGCGTAGTCTGCCCCATGCGAGGCCAGAAAGCCAGACAGAGCAGAGCAGAATGCAGACGTATGTACGTTTTCTGCTAGAAAGTGGAGTGAATGCACTCAACGCTGAGAGTTTGAAGCTGCGCGAGATGACAGTCCTCATTTTTATGACTGAACTGCTTGCTGCCTTGCCGCCTCACGTTCTTTAAGCAATATGCAGCCCCCCCCCCCCGGTAGTACGAGTTATCTCTAAATTTCTTCCAAATATATATCGAGGCGTTTCCTCTGTGCATGCATCCGCGAATAGTCTCTTGGAGGCATGTCATGAGCTAGTTTTTTGCCTGAATGCTTCGAAAGTAGTAGATGTAATCAGGTCGGCTGCATCATGGCTGCACCTCGTGCAAGAGGTACGTGCGGGGCGGCGCGTGGGGAGGGGAAGGGAGGCGGGGGCCACAGCTCGCCGTTATCAGACGAGATAAGACACGAATGCACCGCGCTGCGTTGTAAGGGGCAGGCCCTGGGCAAGGACTGCCTGGGCAAGGCAAGGCCAGGCGACCAACAGCCTGAGCCTGCATGGCGGCGCACGCACTCTTAGTGGCGCGTCCGTCCGCCGTCACCGTGAAAAACAAAAATAATAACAAATAATAATCGTGAAACGTAATGAACGTGATTAGAAATTATTCATTCTAATTCACAAGAAATACCAATAACTAGGTAGCAGCTATGTTTTTGAATCTGCTCGTCTACACTCTTCTCTGCTATTTTCCAAGCCCTGTCCTGTCTGTTCCTTTTGCATCATGGGCTGTCTGTCTCTGCTTATGTCCTGACAGGGCTGGGCAGAGCAGGAAGGACAGCGCAGGGCCGGGAGGACAGGGCAAGGGCCGGGAAGGGCGCATCTCTTCGTATCAATTCCTGCACTTGCACCGTTTATTATTATTTTTCCTCGCAATACGGGTTTCCAGTCGAGGGAGGCTCTCAAAGTGACTGTCGGCTTGCCGAGGCATGCACGAGACGGCACGCTAATGATGACGCATTGTGGGCCGCCTCTGCGCCGCCTCTGGGCCGCCTCTGGGCCGCCTCTGGGCCGCCTCTGGGCCGCCTCTGGGCCGCCTCTGGGCCACCTCTGGTCCGCGGGGTGGGCTCCTAGTAAACCACACGTAGAACACAGTGGGTGTACTCGAGCTAGGCAACACTCCATTGATCGGAAATTGGGATAAAACTCAATTAATTGCCGAATTTTTCTTATCTTTTGTTTTAGATATTCTGATTTTTATTGGAAGGATTGAAAAATATGAAGCCTTTCTCGGCTATTTTTCGTCACGTTTCCATTAATTTTTTTTTAGGAAATGTTTTCGACCGGGCGTTCTCCAACGCTTGAGAAGTATTTATTTGAATTTCGGGTGAATGAAGTCGTCGAGTCGTGCTCTGACTCGGGTTGTTTTCGTGTTTGTTCGCCGCGGTTACGTACGACGCTGTGCGGCTGCTTGTCGTGAATGGGTGTTTGCCTGTTGTGCAGGTCAGGCAGGCCGCGGCTGGGCCGTTGTCGAGGTGACCGGGGCATTGACTGAGAGTGAGCTGAGGTGGGGCGGGGCGGGGCGGGGCGGGGTATGTGAGGTGAGGCGACACAGGTACCGGTCCCTATCCTCCCTCGCCGGAAACGAGGTATCGAGGCTCAGGTCGCGGGCCGCGCCGCGCCTCGCCGGGCCGGGCCGGGCCGGGCCGGGCTCAGCAGATGGCATATCTTTCGGCGGCACCGTTCCTGAATTCGAAACGACGCCTTGATCGCCACACAACGCCACGCCACGCCTCGCCAAGCAGCATTATCAGGCGGCTTCTGTCTGACGGGCGAGTACTTGCCTATTGGCACGCCTACTGGCACGCCTATCGGCGCGCCTATTGGCAGTGGCGGGCGGCGCGGCGGGCGGCGGCAAGGTTAAACTGCGACGAGAGTCATCTCCTTACGCCTGCTTCCGTCTCGAATGGCAAACATTAACGAGAAAGGTCGAGTTCAACCGTGGAGTGGTGCTCTATTGTTACATTTTCTTCCTAATTGTAAAGACTTTTCTCCGATTATCTCGTATCTCGAAGCATATAAAGAAGCATTTCCTTGCAATGCGAGCAAATCGCTTTGAAATTAAAAATAAATACTTCATATTAAAATGCTTGAATAATATCTTCGTAGCTGCGAATCATTTTATAGTTAATTTTTGACAGTAATAAGTGATTTTCAGTGCTAAGTCCAAGATCATAGCAGCCCATGATTTTGGCATGAACCCGGTTAGCACGTGTCGCCAGCCCGTATTCTTCCCACCCTGAGCCATTGGGCCTTCATTTTCTATTTTCTATTTTTAAAAGCAGCTGAAAGCCTGACTCAAAAGGCGTTTGGGCCTTGAGATAACTTGGTGCAAGTATTCAACGATGCACTTGTTTCTCTGCTTATTCTCTTCATGCAGATCACAGCGAGAGAGCCGCCTTATTACCCTCGTAGTGAACACATTCTATAAAGTTTTATCTTGCCCCCGTTGTTCCGCTTTATGCATAATTTTATTCAGTCTCGCGGGAAAGAAAAGCGATTCGTGGCCTCTGTGCCTCTTAGTGCGAAGCTCTCAGGGAGGTCTTAACAGTAAGGCCCGCTAGGGTCGCTAGGTGCCGTTCAAAGTTGAAATCCTGAGCCCTGGGATTGTGCGCTGCTTGGAAACACTGTAAAATAAATTTTACGAAAAACCTGCTGATAATTTTGAAACAAGAACACATCGTCTCACGGTATTTACAAATTTTTCGTAGCCGCGTTTTCTGTAGTGTATCTTCACTTTGAATTATTCGTTTTAAGGAAGAGGAACATTACATCGAAAGAATGTTTGGTCATTTTGACGAAAGAATCGTCAGTTACGTCCTACAAATTATTGATAAAAATTGTATTATTCGTTCTAGAGTGACGAAATTATTTTACAGTGAATGTTTCGTCGTTTCCAGACTTCGAGACGCATACGAAGCTTCTGGTCCGCCGATCAGTGAATCTCCTCTCTCTCCCCGGTCCCCATAATTCTGAAGTATCTTCTCGTGATCTGAAGGTTTTTACCGAGTGCTCCTTGACTGCGGCAGAGATACGACTTGTCACAGGCATGTTTGTGATATCCAGTATTGATACTTATCGATAATATTTTACGTACGTACTTTGGGCAAAATTCGTATGAAATATTATTGCAAACTTGAAATAAAATTGAAATTGAAGTGTTCTATTTTTGGGATAGTCGCATGAACGTGGAAGAAGTAAGTTTCGTTCAAAACTGCTAGATACTTTGAAAGAGTTTTTTTTCGCACGTTTACAATATACATTTAGAATATAAAGCATGTGTAGGTTATTGCATTATATTTTCCTTCGCAATATAAAGTGAGATATTTGTCAAAGAAAAGTCTTCGTTGAATGCGGAACAACCTTGAGAAGATTTGTCTTGCATTACAAAGCATTTTTTTTTCAAGGAATTGCTTATTTGCATTGCATTACTTTCAAATTCTTCGCAAGAGCTTAACAGTCTTGTATTTCATGTTTAATCGGAATTGTACCCGATACACTGTGGGTCTCGCACTCTACGGCATGTGTCGTGAACGCGACTCGTGAATCCATCAGCCACAGACCGTCATGTCTGTTTACCTAGCCGCTCCACCGTGCTGATTGTGGTGACACAACGGTGTGTCTGTGTTCGCCGATGATTAGAAGTCAAAGGGGCACACACAGATGAGGTCTGTTGGTGTGCGCAGCGCCCAGCAGGCTGGGGCGGTCAGGTTGTGTGGGTGACTCTGCTCTACGTGTGCCTGCCTGCCTGACTGCCTGCCCGCCTGACTGCCTGAGTCAGATTCCTAGAAAAGCGCGTGGCTGGCAGCACACTAGCAGTTCAGTGGTGTGATCATCACCTGATAACATCTAGAAGAGGAGACGTGGGGGGGGGGGGGGGGGAGAAGCGAGGAGGGGACAGGAAGCCCAGGGAGGCGAAGCAGAGCAGACTAGCTCGCGCTCGACGCAGCTAGACAGAGCGTCGTCATGCTGCTGTCTCTCTCGCACGCCAGTCTCTCTCGCTCTCTCTCTCTGTCTGTCTGTCTTATGTCTCTCTATCTCTCCCTCTTTGTCTCTTTCTCTCTTTGTCTCTCTGCGCGCGAGCCGCGACTCTGCGCGTCAATGCCTGTCATCTGTGATGATAGCGAAAACGTTTCAGTAGCGGGTAATAAATCCAAGTGGCAGGCAACCCGTAACGCATCGTAATGGCGCAATAAAACGTGATTGCTCAACAACGGACCTAGACGAAAGCGGAGCACGAGAATATTGGAGAAATAATCGCAATGTGTAGCTGTTTGTCTAGAACATGGAGGCAAGATAGAGTATTCGTACTTACGGTAGTGCGTGTCACAATTCTTGCAATCGGCACTAAAGAAAAATCAAGTCACGTTTTCGTGAGCGGAATAAAACGTTTCAGATTTTGCTCAGATTGATTCCGAGATGTTTTTTGAGAAAATTTAAAAAAACCTGTCTTGAATTTATTTTTTACATGATTGTTTCGGGATATGGTAATAATTGAACTTGCAATTTTGACATTGCAATTCGTTTTCTTTGAGTTTCTTTCCCCAGCCCAGAGCATTCAGAATATCTAGTTGAGCACTGGATTAAAAACCCTAGGTAAGAAAGGTTGTACATCCAGGCGACTGGTCTCCCAGTAAGACCTTCAAACGAACCCAGGCGTTGTATCTTGTTGTTTACGGACTGGATCATTTCCAATTCAGACAGTTCACATCATCTGTCTGCAGCCCATAATTACTGCTCCGATTTATGGGACTGTAAATTTTTGGTCGGCAGCGCGTTACCTGTCTTGCTCTGGGCTGACGCTGACGTGTTCTGCCGTGCTGATAATTCAACACTTTTCACTAAGATGTGCTTTTTATTTTTATTTCTCCGTAACTTCAGGGACAATTCAGTTGTGATTAAAGGAAATTTGTACGAAATTGTACCTTTTTGTGGACTGTTTTTTGTAGGTTTTGCATAACGAAGCACTATGTTACCTTTGTACTTAATTTCTGAACAAAATTGCCATTGGGTTATTTTCTTTTTTTGTGTGCATGCATAACTATTGTAGTCGCAATTTTATGCATAAGAGTACATATAAAGGTCGTCCGTAACTAACTGCGCGCTCTAGACCAAGACAGTACTTCAGCCGCAAATTTAAAGAAAATCGTGATGAGCTACGGACAATGTTGTGCATATATAAGGTACTCAAAAGAAGCCTGAAACTGTTGTCGGAATACTGTAGCTTGTTGTGTGAGAGAGAGTCTAACACCTGTCCTTGTTTGTTTGCAGTGCGAGCCGACTGCTACCTGCACGCGCCTATTCCGCGCCTCTCCAAGACGAATGGAGGTTATCATGTCCGGGTGAGCAGAGCATTCTATTCGAGATCGCCCGCCGGTATCAGTCGCTTGATAAGGCGTGGGCTGCAGCCGGGCTGGCCTCGAGGCAGGCCTGGCCTGGCCTGGCGGGGCCTGGACTGTCGCCGCTGCTGCTGTGACCGAGCGCGCAGCAAATCGTCGTTCGCTTGCGTTTGTAATCTTAGCAATCTTTTGCGCAATTTTCAAAAACGGTGCTCAGATTTTGCTCGCTTGGAGTCACTTTCGTTGCCAACAACGAGTCTGATTTACTGAGAAAGCAATGCGCGGCTGGTAACTCAGTACAGTCCACGACCGCTCGCCTCCCGATTCCAATGCAACGTAGCGCGGCACAAATCAAACAGCTCCAAGTTGGGTCGCACTGCGGCGCGACGCCACGCCACGCCACGCCACGCCACGCCACGCCACGCCACGCCACGACGCTATCTCCCTCGATTTATTATCAGCGGACCGCAGCGTGCAGACGACCTGCATCGCATCCTTAAAACTGCGAAGGAAGGACACTTGCTTTGGTGGAGGTCAATTCCGAAAGTTTCGGAATACTTCAAGACTAGTTGAAAAGGCTTAACGAACTTGTTTTGCAAATTCTCTCCGTTTGTGGTCGAGAGATAGGACAGGGGAGCGGATTACTCGGCGATTCGTCGGGGCAGTAATTCCGACCACACCGGTGAGGCACCAGCAGGCGTCCCCGCCCCGCCCCGCCACGCCACGCCACGCCACGCCACGCCACGCCCCGCCCCGCCACGCCCCCAGTTTGCGTTCCTAGACGCTAATTTTCTCGGCTGGCCGCTGCCGCTGCCCGCGAGCGAATGAACGCTTAACTCCATTGCGCCAGCTGCATATACCGCTGCATTACAGGAAGCTAAAGATTACACTCTTGTTGTTGATGTTGTTGCCGATGTTGTTGCGGACGAATATCGCGAGCCCTCGCGGTATCGCCGTCGCCATCTCACCGTCCATTATAGGACGAAACAATGTCACCTTTTTATTTTTTACTTTTTTTTTATTTTTTTACTTTCCTGTCCTTTCATCGTCACACATCCCTATACCGTCGCATTTCGCTTGAACTCCCTCGCACTGGGACGTCGCTAAATATTTTTTTGAGAAGGATTGAGTGCTTATTAGGTCACAAATCAAATCAGGATATTAGTGAGGAGTTGACTGGCGGAAGTGAAGGAGTCAGGTCGTGGCGCGGCAGATGCAGACGGTGATTGGGTGAACGTTGGAGAAACATCCAAAAATAAAAAGTCTTCCACTGCCCGCCAGGGCGGGAGATTCAAATTGAGTCTGGCTCTGATGAGTCGGATATGAGATGCGTGATTGCCGGCGCCGCGTGGGGGTTGTTTATTTCTCCGTGCTGCCAGCAGAGAGGGCGCTGCGAGTTCGATTCACCTATCCGTGTATTACGTGCCGGACATTTCAGACTATTTAGCTCAGCGTACCCTTTCCCATGTTTTGGTGCTCTGGGAAAAATTAGGCGCCATCGGCAAAATTTGGGGGAGAATTTCTTAAAATCTGATTTTGACTTCCGATATGAGATACTGAAATGCTCTTCGTTCTTTGTTTCAATTACCGGGTGAAGTGTAACTTTTCGTTTTCCTCCGAGGTTTTTTTTTTTTTGACCCCATCCCAATGGTCACGTGGTCGTCCTGCTGCCTCCAACGCAGGCCGGGCGGGCATACAATCACCAGGTCACGGGCGTGACGACCATTGCAATCGGCACGAGTGATCGGCGGGTGCGGTGTGGGTTTGTTTGGAGTGGCCTGCTTTGTGGCACCTCATCACGCCCCACCACGCCCCGCCCCGCCCCGCCCCGCCCCGCTCGGTGCATTGCGTGCTGACGGATGGCAAGGGTAATCCTCACACGGTGCACCGCTGGCTGTCATGTCACGGCCCGTTTTAGTTGTTATTCATGTTAATTGGGGCGTCCGAAAAGCTCTCCCCTCCCCTCCCCTCCCCTCCCCTCCCCTCCCCTCCCCTCCCCTCTCCTGGAGTGAGCTGCTGTGCTTGTCGAAAGCTGTCTTGTGCTTTTGTGCCGACAAGTAAGAACGGGATTCTGTGTTTATACTGGTATATAGGAGGGCGCCAGCCAGCACGTCACCGCACCCCGCCCCGCCCCGCCCCACCCCGCCCTGCCCCTAGGGAGCACCGCCCTCAGGCTTGTGGTTGATTAATTCCCCTCCGCACCACCCAAAGATTTGCCTGCATCTCTCCAGGCTGGGGTTTGCGCATTCTTTTGGAGCCGGCATTGATGGCGATTTATTTCGTCTCAGGTGCTTGTCATGATCTCATAGTATGAGTGGTCACTTCCAAGGTATTGGTTCAAATACCGGCTGCAGAGAGGTGTTCAGTTTTTGCCCTGTGCACACTGACCCTGGCCTGACCTGACTGACGTCCGCTTGCTTATTATTTTTGCAGAGCCGCCGCCGATGTCTGGGTTATTGGCGTGCCCCGCTACAAAGATGACGTGTAGATCCTTAATAGTTTATCATGTTATCGCATTTAAAATCGGGACTTGTTCACGTCATCAATTATTCCTGTCCTTCTCTGGCGGGTTTAGTTCGCGTGACCGCCGCGCCGGTAGCCAAGCGAGCCGGCCATTAGCAGAGGAAGTTTCGGCAGCTCAGACAGACTAGACCTGCTCTCTCAGTCCCGTGCACTCTGGACGAGAAGCGTAGGGTTCGGGGTTCCGCAGGGTTTAGAACGAGTCGATGGCGTTCCAAGGAAATGACGATTGCCCACTGCAGGCTGGAAACTTTTTGAGAGCGTCTCTGTCCCTGTTTATACCGCACGGGTAGCACCGCCGCGCCGCGCCGCGCTGAGGTAGGAGTGGAGAGGGGAGAGGAGAAAGGCGGGGGGGGGGGGGGGGGGGGGGGGGGGGGGATGACTCGAGTCATAAAAGTGGGTGGCCATCAGGCTATCGGGTTCTTTGGGGCCCCCAGCGATCAGTGGACCTAACTCTGATATATGTGTGCGAGGACCGCCTCGCCGCACGGAGCACCACCAGCCTTCAGCTCTTTCCAAAACGCACCCTCTGATGACATCATCGTCGACATTGCACGTCTTCTTCTTCTTCTTCTCGGCAGAAAACCGACCTGCAGTGCATTGCATAGCAATTTATTAAGAGAGAGAGAGAGATATAGGTGGTGATAGCGAGAGACGGACAGAGAGCCAGCAGAGAACTCAATCGTATCGTCGCTGACAAAATAACACGAAACTGTCTACATCTAGTAATTAGCATTGAAAGTCTTTCCAGCGTGGAGTATATTTGGCGATGATAGTACATTGGTCACCTGGAAGTCGAGCTCCAGGCTCCAGGCCGGAGCCAATCGCTGGAGCTGGACTCCAGTGGGCTACGCCCCTCCATAAACATGAGCAGCGTGGCGACATTTACGACTTATGACTGGAGGAGGATTTCAGGAGACGAGGGCGGCGCGGATACACAGTGTTGTGTGGACTCTGTAAACATACCTATAGGTCAGCTCGCTTTGGCTAGGCTCCCTTTGAGGTGCAGCCAGGTATAGGGACTCGCCCGCCTGAGTAAGCAGCCCGGGGAGAACGTAGAAGGGGAAAGCAATTTGAGAAGGAATTCGGAGGGATTCTCACCAACTACGATTAGCCTAGCGGTCGCTTACTGGCTCGGCTTCCAAAGTCCAACTGCTGGCGTGGCGGGGCGGGGCGGGGCGGGGCGGGGCGGGGCTGGGAGGCTGGCGCACTGTCTTCTGCTGGAGCAATTCAGCGGTAAAACTATCCGCTGTCATTTTGTAGGTCGGACAACGCCACACGGCGACATCGCCACGAAGCGGCAGTGTACTCCATTCTCTCTGCTACCAAGGTCGCTGAATTTACTATATTCGCTGTCGCTTGGGAAAGAAAACAGCATATTTGATCAAAATGGTGTATTAATTAGATTTCTAACCTTCCTGCACTAGTGGTTGGGTGTGGAGTAGCAGGCCGTCCCACCGGCATTTCTCCGTCGTACTGAATGAATGCAGCAATGACGGTCCAGCACCGACTTCTTCTCTCACCGAAAGCGCGCTGGCTTCGCAAGGAGGGGGGGAGGGGGGGGGGGGCGGCTCTAATCCAGCAGACGAGAAATGATCGCCGACTATTAGATGGCGATTAATGATGGTCGAGCTAATACCCGCTGTTTACGTCTGGAGGGACGTGAAATGTTCATGACTGTGGATCAATTGTCGAATTGACGCGGGTTCGAAGGCGGCGCGGCCCGGAGGAACAACCGGAGGAGAAGGAGAGGAAGGACACAGTTTTTGGAATTCCGGTAATTTTACCGCTCTTTTTACTCGTTCTTTGTTACGTATACTTGCTACTCGCTGTTCTAATACTTGGTAGTAAGAGAACGAGTGTTGCTCTAGGCGCGCCTGAGATGTCGGCCTTATAACGTTTCTTTCCTCACCTTAAAAGTGGTGGAAATTTCCTCGAGAGAAGGTTTTGACTTCTATCTTCGCTACCGCGTATGCGGCAGCAGTTAGTCCAACATGGCGCCGCGTGCAGTCAAGCTCTCATAGCCCGTGTTTGTCGTCACGTCAGACCGTTTTCCGAGATCATGATGAATTACACTGCTCAGGATGAGAGATTAATAAAGTTCAGGAGCGAGCTGCCCC
>CABIKL010004025.1:0-10217 GCA_902196195.1 Aptinothrips rufus | reverse complement strand
GTTCACCTGCAGTTCACCTGCAGTTCACCTGCAGTTCACCTGCAGTTCACCTGCAGTTCACCTGCAGTTCACCTGCAATCAACATCTGCAGTTCAGACGCATTGAACACGCCTGTAGTTCACCTGCAGTTAACACACTTGCATTTCACCTGCAGTTAACACACTTGCATTTCACCTGCAGTTAACACACCTGCAGTGCGGAGTTTCTCAAGTTATCCTTTGTGTCTAGTTGTCTCCGTTGAGGGTATACCGCAGCCGCTCCACTGCATCAGCGCCTGGCGCCCAGGCAACTCTCCAGTGCAGCGCGTGGGTATGGAGTGGCGTTGCCTACCTGAGCTCGCCAGGCGCCCGCGGAGCTCGGCTGGCTCGGGGCAGGTGCAGGGTCCCCAACCTGAGCCCAGAGTCGACGTTGGAGGCTGTGGCCGGATACCAAGATGAAGGCAGGACCTTGGGCAAGGCAATCCCGGGTGAAGTAGTGTCCTGGGCTCCGCAAAGAGTCGTCCAGATGACGCCCGTTGATCCCCGACAAGATGGTGTGGACCATTGCTGATCGGCACACATGAAGGAAGAAAGTGCAGAGCCGCTCGCCGCGTCTCTTCGAGGCGGCGAGGTTGGCAACAATGCGATAAGAAGGACGCAGCTCGTTAGCATGTCCCGCGGTCATCATCCGGGGCCAGGGCGCTCGCGCTCGCCTCAGGACCAGACCTCTCTCTCTCCAGCAGCGGAGGGGAGGGGAGGGAGGGCCAGGGCATCACACCAAATAATAGGCCGCTGTTTAAACCAGTTACTGTGACCTCTGCTATGATGGAAGTGGGAGCCCGACTTGAAATGAGGCGGGTGGGAGTCACGTGTTCAAGTACCGGCGGAATGTTTGTCATCTTCTTCCTCTACCCTTTCTGTCGTGGTTCCTGGATCCATAGGGGGTTCCCATGGACAGGCACAAGCACTTCTACCATACCAGTGTCTGTGGATACGTGACGCGCGCCAAGCCAAAAAAAAGTTATCTCAAAATTAAAAAGGATCTGTTAACGTTTTGGTGAATTCATGCTTAAAACATTGTTTTGCTTTTGATTTAAACGTTAAAACAGTTAAAAGCTGATGAAAATTGTAGCAGCGGAACCAATTCTAATTATTTAATAGGACTCAATCTTCATGAATTTCCTTTGGCCGGGAAATATTTGGTTCTTTTGAAGAAGGAAAAAACACATTACTGGCTTGCCCCAACTTCATCAAGGCATATATAGGACTCTCCGCTCTCTCGTCTGCGAAACTCCGATTTGGCGAGGCACGGGCCCATCTTGGCCTGCCGGCGGCGTCTCCCATGTGGGATCCGTTATGACAATGTGGCAGATTTTTCTTTCTCGCCATCACTGCTGAGGACCACGATGTCACCCCCCTCTATATCAGTAAAGTGAATTAGGAAACCCTCGTCGTCAGCCGAGTCGTCCTTTTCTATCTTCAGTAGTGCGACTGTGGGCTTCTTGTCCGTCTTCACCCCGCTTGGCCCCGCGACAGCACACCATCTGATGGTCTCGGTGCAGCGGTGCGCTGTGGCTCTTCTGGTGATGGAGGGCGAGGGACACTCCTCGCAGCCTCCGAGACAGGAGCTTGCACAAGACAGTACTCTATTTCGCCCTCCCTTGACGTCCCCTCGAGAGAGCGCTCGTACGCTTTCACGCTTGTTTTCCACACGTCATAGGGAATGGTCTGACCTTCGAGGAAGCGGAACAGGTCACGTTTGGAGAAGGTCGTCAATCTTAACCATTGATGTCAAGCTTATCTGACCTTCGTACAATGTACAGTATTTATCGGCGTTTTTGGTCAACTCTTCCATTTTTTCTCCGGCATTTACAGTATTTCTCTGCATTTTTACTTAGTTCTTTCAGATTTTTTTTCGGTTAACTTTACACGTTTTTCCCGGTCGGGATGTGAAACGACTGAAAAAAACAAACGAATATGATGTCAAAACAACATTTTCTGAAAATCTTATCATGTACTAACAACATTAGAAAAGCAATTACTTACCCTCACATCGCTAATTTGCGGGTCCTCAATCTCAATCTGGACCTGAAACACGCAACCACGCACTGTCAATCACCACGACCTGTCACGTCTTTTCCCTTAAATTTTAAATCAACACTGTGATTAAAGCACTTAACTTCGAACCATATGTGGTCTTCACTTTAGTCCTCGCACGTAAGGGTACGCGTATCGCGTGCACAACACTGACGTTCTTCGCCGATCACATATCTCTTCGACGGATAGGGAATTAAACAAGTCCTTTGCTGAGCGGCCTGCTGAGCAATGGCATCCCATCGGAGTCATATCTTAAACACTTGGTCATTGCTAGATGGTGTGCTGAGCGGCCTGCTGAGCAATGGCATCCCACCGGAGTCATATCTTAAACACTTGGTCATTGCTAGATGGTGTGCTGAGCGGCCTGCTGAGCAATGGCATCCCATCGGAGTCATATCTTAAACACTTGGTCATTGCTAGATGGTGTGCTGAGCGGCCTGCTGAGCAATGGCATCCCACCGGAGTCATGTTTTAAACACGTGGTCATTGCTGGATGGTGTGCATACAGTGGAACACTTACCCAGTAATGCCGGCTCCGAGCCGTATGCGAACCCAGTCCACAGGGTTGATAATCAGAGGTGCTCTGGATACCTTGTTTCACCTAACCTAACCTAGCTACCTTGCGCTCCAGTACCTGTCTGGACACCTTGCCTCGCCTCACGTGCTCAGCGACATTATGATCCAGCGTACCGCCTTACTGAACCTAACCTAATCTTATCAACTCCAGCACCTGGACGTCGCGGCTGGAGAGTATGGACCTGGAGGTAAAGTCAGGAGACAGGCATACAGGTTAGGAATTGACAATGACAGCGAATGTACACATATGATGTTTGTTTTATTTAGGTACTTTCGTCATCGCCCGACTCCTCGCTTGTGGTCTCGTACCGATCCACCAGCCACGACTGCCTCAGCGCAGTAACGTTTAGTGGATAAGATCTCGTACGCTCAAACTTAGTAAGCGGAAGGATATCACTGTAGTGATGCAGCGATGGCACACTCCAGCCCACCTGATGCACCAACACATCACCGTCCTCAACCTTTGGCAACACTCTGTCGATGGTCGTGAAGTGCCACGCGCTCAGTTCAGCGTCATGTTGCAGTAGCACTTTTCGATTCCGGAGACAGACCGCCACCTTCGGTTGATTAACGTCGTGCTTAGCCTCGCGCTCAGCCCACCCCGCCTGTTTCCAGTCGTCAGAAAGCACCACAGGAGACGGCGGCAAGCGATCAGAGTGACGTGATGACAGGACGATCTGCAGAGGAAAATGTGATCATATTAGTTTTCCTGAAAGCACTGTGCAGAACCTCTCCTTGTCTATTTCTCTGAACTTGAACTCCGCTCACCGCCATGCCACGCCACGCCGCGTCACCATGCAGCCGTGGCCGCTGGACGGCCTTGCGGTGGTCGACGAGACAAGAAGCGTGAACCGGCCGCCTGAACTCGGCCACTCGAAAGGGAAAAGGAATATTGCGGCCGAAAGAACACGCGCGACAGTCGCTGCGATAAGCAACGCAACCGTCCCGAGCTGTCTGATCGCTCGGCACAGAATGCTCACCTGACAACGTCCTCGCAGCTCGCAGGAGGGGCACCAGACGGATAGACTGGCGGGTGCTCATCCTGAACTCCATGTGCGGAACCATCCGGAAGAGGCGCGGAGCGTATAAAAGAACCTTCAAATATACCTTAGCTAAGGCATAATTGAAGCTTCCGTTCTTTGTGAGCGCGCCCGTATCTATAAATTTGTATGTATGAAGTATAGTTGAAGCGAGCTCAACAACTTCTACTTCGTCAGAACATCTCTTTGCATGAAGACTAACCAATTGACGACGAATATACGTGAAGACTTGAAACACTTGGTTTAAATTTGCGTGATGAATGATTTCGTCGCAATTGGTCGCGTGATTGCTCCTTGAAATCCACTTGAAGTCACCCTCGACATCATAGTCGGATGTCAAATTGCTTGCCATTTTGAGGCGTCTATAATATAAGAGGTCAAGCTCATTCCAATATTTGCAAGTAGTAGTAGCACAGTGGCAGGAGTGTAGGCGATTGGGAAGTTCTTGAAGCTCGAGCAAGCCAGAGACCGGAGTCTGGCCGCCTGGCTCGCTAACGGACGTGGACACCCAACGCGGCCCCGCTTCCGAGCTGCGTCCGAGTCAATGTGCTCGACCATGTCGTCTCTCAGCGCATCCGTATGCAGATGAGTGATCTGCAGACACGTATAGTATAGTAACTGAACATAAAGACAGAAATGAGAGGAATTAACTGTATTGGCAGAATGCTCACCTGACAAGGTCCTCGCACCGGAGCTCGCAGGAGGGGCACCAGACGGATAGAATGGCGGGTGCTTGCCTGGAACTCCATGTGTGGAACGATCCAGAGCAGACGCGGAGCGTACAGAAGAGCGTTCAAATATACCTTGGCTAAGGCTGTGTGAGGGCGCGCGTGTCTAGATCGCGTCCCCGCCACAGGCGATCATCAGTCAGGGTGATGCCTGACCACTCCTTGCAGACGAGACTGCATGTCATCAGACTCGTTGTATCGAGTAAGGAGAAACAGTGCAGGAGATTTAATCTGCTCCAAATATTCACCCTTGTCAGTTCCGGAGTAATAGTTTCTCTTCGAAATGATGGCACGTGCAGGCCACCGGTTCGAGCTTGGCGTACATGGATGAATCGAAAGACCTGATGGTGTTTGGGGGAGAGAGCACAGTCCTCTGCCCACCGTGTCTCTTGCATACGGCTTCATGCGCTAAGCACCTCTACTCTGAGCCGCAATGATTCAAGCAGTAGATGCAAAACCACAGACAGTGTTGGTGGTTCGTCTCCTGGGAGAGCAGCGCGTTCATGTCTTGGACGAGCATGTAATGCCGCCTGGCGCCTCCAGTCAGAAGAAGCAGGGTTATGTGGTGTGCCCTCCTCTCCTCAGGCACGACGTGAGGATAGAGGAGCGAGCGGCGCACCTTCCTGCCCCGTCCCTGCCGGCCTGCTACATGCGCGTCCTGGTCGCGTGGTCAACCCCCAGCACCACCAGACTGCTGCTGGGGTTGATGGTCATGAACCTCGTGATGTCCTGCACTTTCATTGGACTGGGTTTGATATTCCCCATGTTCAGTTCGCCAACCCGATGACGATAATGTTCCGGGTGACGAGGATTACTCGCCAGTCTCTGAATACCAGCAATATAGGTCTCTGTGAGCGCGCGCGTGTCCCGATCGCGTCCCCGCCACAGGCGATCATCAGTCAGGATGATGCCTGACCACTCCTTGCACACGAGACTGCATGTCATCAGACTCGTGGTTTCCAGTAAGGAGAACGAGTGCAGGAGATCTTATCTCATCCAAATATTCCCCCATGCAGTTCCGGAGTATGTCCCTCCGGACAGGAATGAGGCAAGGCGAGAGGTCTGGGGTCTCCATATCCGCGACGAGTAGGAAAAGATGCTCAACCGCGCGAGTGCACTTACCAGATGAAAGTGAAGGGGATTCTCGCTTGAATTTCGCGATTGTTGTCGAATGCGCGGGGAGCGACTATGGTATGCTGCATGGTGTAGAGACTGTGTTTACGATCCGTTCGAACCGTGCAGAATGTTAGTTGCTTCCCCGGATCTTTGAACAGACAGTCCTTGTAGTGCTCGAGGCTGACAGACCTCGCCATTGCCTGTTTTGGCATCCCCTTACACTCGCAAACGACAGTTACCTCCTCACCGTTGATAGCCATTACCTCAAGACGGTAAAACTTGCTTCTAAGTCCACAGAACGTTAGCAAGTAGCAAGTGCAATTGCTATATTCCAGTTTGAGCCGACCTGGCTCACGGGCATGTATGTGCCTTGGTGTAGAGAGAGTGGTCCGCCGGCAGTCCCGAGGTGTCTAGGATGTCCTGAAGCTCACGAAGGTCAGCGACGAGGTGGTGACCTCTGTGCAGATGGAGTCGGTTTCACTGAAAAAAACTTGCATGCGCTTATTGAAGTGAGACTCGGGCCTCTGTTTTGCTGATGATTGTTCTCTGATCCGCCTCGGTCATCCCAGTTCTCATACCTGGGTCTTTGTCGTAGCTTGTAACACAACGGATTTCACATAACGCCGTCCAGAACGCGTATGGCGCCGTTGGTCTTGTGGAACTGCATATGATCGGTCACCAGCGTGCGCCATGGGCCCTGCGGGATGTCTTGCAGATGAGATCCGCATTGCCAGGCCGCTGCAGCTCTGAACGGCAGCCCACACCAGAGGTCCACGCCCAGGGTCACGCGTTGGGAGCGCGAGTTGTTGAGGGACCACGTCTTCTCCAGAAGCCACTTGGTCGACCCCATCTGTCCAGGCGCCAGCTCGCCCTGGTAACGCCCCATCGGACTCTCCGACACCAATCGGTCACCTGCTGCTTGTTGGTTATTAGGGTGTGGATACACGTGGATGGGTGTTGTATTCAGCAGAGTTAAATAAAGTACATAAGACAGATTTCAAGTGAGAGTTTATTCATGTTAGAGACAGTGCATATATATGCAGTAGAGAAGAACAGAAGTATTATTGGGGTCGACATCCAAGGTCGATATCTCGATGACTTCACAACATCGACATTGCGCCAAGGCGTTGCCTTCTAACACTGCTGCTCTTCAAGCGACACTCTGACAACATGCAAGCACACATACCGTGAGTTACTTAAAGTAGTTAGAGCGAATTCGGCGTCACGGTAAAGTGTGCCTTTTTTCGGTCTTATTCAATTTATGTCAGCAGTCTAAACAACTTTTGTTCCTAGGTGAAAAGGCCCTTCCTGAGTCCGTTTTCGAGAAAAACGCTTGCAAAGTAGCGAATTTAACATGGGCTCTTATGGCGATGCATTTCTATACTCTATGCTCTCAGGTCGCGCACGGGGTATAAAAATATATCTCCCTAAGAGCCCATACTGTTAAATTCCTTACTTTGCATGCGTTTTCCTCGAAAACGGACTCAGGAAGGGTCCTTTCACCTAAGAACAAACGTTGTTTAGAATACTGACATGACTTGGTTAATACCACATAACCGTGACGCCAAACTCGCTCTAACTACTTTAAACGGCCGATACTCCACAGGACACATACACCGTTTAGATTGTCTGCAAGGCTTACCGTGTTTGTCTAAAGTAGCGATGGGCTGAGAAGAGGCAGCCTCCTGCTGCGGAGCGTGGGGGGCGTCCTGGAGCGGTCCCAGTGCGAGAGGCCCTGCCTGCGCGGAGGAGCAGCCCAGCACACACTGCGTCGTGGCGCGGCTCCAGCAGCGGGCGCGGGTTGACGTCATCAAGTGCGGCACCCAGGAGCCCCTCGAGAAGCACATCCACGAGCACTGGGTAAGTAGTGGCTTTACCTCGCCGCAGACAAGCGGCAAACAGCTGGCCAAAGATATTGACTCGTGTCTGTTACAGATTCACTGCCCTAACCCGCTGCATGGGGCTCCGTGCGACCCTGCCTCACCCTGCCTTCCCTTGGGACCAGGTGTGGGCGGCACTGACCATCAGGGGACTCACGCTTGGAGAGCGCTCCTCGTGGTACCTGGCGGTGTGCAGCGTGGTCACTACCAAGGAGAGGCTGCACCTCATCAGGCGCGCGCAGGACCCACTGTGCGACCCTGCCTTCCCTTGGGACCAGGTGTGGCTGCACTGACCAGCAGGGGACTCACGCTTGGCGAGCGCTCCTCGTGGTACCTGGCGGTGTGCAGCGTGGTCACTACCAAGGAGAGACTGCACCGCATCAGGCGCCTCAGGACCCGCTGTGCGACCAGTGCGGAGCCCTAGACGACCTGGTGCACCGCCTCACCGCCCGCCCGCCCGCGGTTAGGCAGCGCTCGGACGTGACTGCAGAAAGGGTTGCCTACGTGCTGGGCGCCCAGACACCTGCCAGCCCGGACCTGGTGGTCCAGCCCGCCCTGGGCAGCGCACGCGAGACCAGCAGAGAGCAGGCTGCAGTGCTGCTGGCACTACACGTGCACAGTGTGGTGCAGCTGAGTGTCCCAGCATGCCTCACCCCAGGGACCAAACGCATCGGCGCTCAGTCCAACAAGTTTTCTTCTCTTTGGAAGGAATTTTAGAGTCACTCTTGTCCCTCATCTAGCGGCTGGTTAACTGTTTCTCCCATTGCTATTTGTTTTTTATTTGCTTTGTGTTTTAAGTTATTCATCCCTCGGCCCTTTTCGTGTTATGTGTTTTCTTAAATTTAATAGCAATCGTCTATTTTTAAAAGTGTTTTTTGTGATCCCTGGTCCAACAGCGGCTCAGTTCTAAAGCTCAGTTTTAAAGCTACTATCATCAGCACAGGAAAAAAGTGGGTTTCAGTTCTTTTTCCAGGCCTTCCATATAAGGTCAATTAACAGTTTTGGCTGTTTTAGCTTCTCTTTTGGAAAGGTTCTCGGCTACAAGTATTTTATGTAGTAACATAAATCTTCAAGCCTCAAAAACTTTCCAACACTCCAGTTTGTAATCGCCCACTCCGGCACGCAAATAAAGGCCTTTCTGGCTTGAATAAGTCAGTGCCAACCGTCGGGATGTAGCGCAGGGACACATGGCTACCTTCCAAACAGAAAAAAAAAGATCTCAGGTCAGCCAAAAAATTCCATTTTATGGTTATTAATATTTTCGTTTTTTCTTTTTTCATATACCAGTATAAAACTGTTTTTAAGCAGTGTACTTGTAGCTTGACGTTATGAATAAATATTTTCTATAAAAAGAAGTGGACAGCGCCTCTGACTACTAACCCTGCGGACTGGGTTCGCATACGGCTCGGTGCCGGCATGACTGTGCATTTCCATACCCAAGGGGCAGAGGGGGTTGGAGCGGGAGAGGACGGGGTGGGGAGGGGTGTGGGTAACGTCCTGATGACGTAGGGGCTCATGCGCCTGCTGCCCGGTAGTCCACCCTTCAGTCTGGCTACAGCCCCGGTCTGCGAGGGGGCAATCACTCGTCCAAAGGGTGTACACAAGATTTCAAATTTTTCGCAAATTTCGCCGGACTTTGCCCGGATTTTCAGTTTGGTTGTACACCGGATTTCACGACTGATTGCCCCCTCGCCGGTCTGCCTGTACGGTCTTTTCTCACACACAAAGCAAAGGCCACCTCGAAGGTCGGCAGGCCGGACGACCCGTGATTACTGCCTTAGGCCAGGCCCCGCCAGGGGTCCTGGAGGCGTCAATACGTCACGATATCATCACTATATGATTGGACAAACTTCACAAAGACAAGAAGAAAAAGGTTAGGTTGCGTTAGGCTGGGTTAGGGACACTGCCGGGCGGGAGCCAGTCACTCGACGATCTCTGGTGGACGCGCACACACATTCTGAGACGCTGCTCTTTCTCTCCCGTGGACGCGAGGCCTGTCGTCATTCCAGCAGCCTACTGGAGCAGGCTGATCACCGGCCTGGAGTCGTCCTGGAGTCTGCGGGCAGAACGAGTCTTCAGCATCCCCATCATTATCTTCCCCCCGCTCTGTTACTCGATACCTACCCCCTACAAAAGGGTTAAATTTGAGTTGCCAACAATAAATTTACAGTAAATTTCTGTTTAGATTTACTGACTTAATTATATGTACGGTGGCTTCAACGTCAAAATTTACTACACACTGTCACCGGCAGAAGAGGAGTCTACACTGCTCAAAAAAGCTGATGAGTTGTGGTTAATAGTCTTGGGACACACACAGGATCACCCCTTACCATTTGAAATCAAATCTGAAATTTTCAAAATTTCTTTAAAAATGGAAAGGGTATAGCCTTCCCGTTTATTCAGGAGAATTTTTTTTTCTCTCCGATTGTCGTTAAACTTGGTAGCCTGTTAGACCACATCCAGACAGACCCCTTGCGCACAATGGGTTGATCAAATTCGCAACTTTGGGAGCAGTTAGTATCGTTAAATGTCAAAATTTATTCTTCAGTCATCGGCAGAACAGGAGTCCCCATTTCTAAAAAATGCTGCTGTTTTGTAATTAATTAGTCTCAGGACATCCCTATCATTTTCAGCCGAATCTGAAATTTTCGAATTTTCGTCAAAAATGGAAAGCTGTTTCGTTTTTTGAGGGGATTTTATTTCTCCAATCTCCGTCAAACTTAGAAGCCTTGTAGAGTACACGCAGACAAACCACTTGCGCACGTGGGTTTTCAATTATTACGAGGGTGGGTGGGTGGGGGC